>JXCR01019597.1:461965-476366 GCA_002079205.1 Phalaenopsis hybrid cultivar
CCTATTTATTTGCACCCAACTTTCAATGACTTTGACCTCCCTGAATCTTGGATGTAATCTTCACTTTAGTTGTAAAACTCATTATATTTTAACAAATCAATTGGCCAGATTGAAAGTAAATTAAGATCAAAGTGAAAAGATCATATAACTTCTTTAACATTCTTAAGGCTCAACCAATTCAAATCACCATTTCAAAAAATCTCAAGACAAGGAGAAAGACAGAGAAACATAATTTAACAAATCAATTGGCCAGATTGAAAGTAAATTAAGATTGAAGTGAAAAGATCATCACAAATTCTTAAACATTTTCGTGGCTTCACCAATTCAAATCACCATTTCACAAATCTCAAGATAAGGAGAAAATAATTGGCCAGATTGAAAGTAAATTAAGATTGAAGTGAAAAGATCATCACAATTTCTTAAACTAGCCAGATTGAAAGTAAATTAAGATCGAAGTGAAAATATCATCACAATTTCTTAAACATTTTCAGCCAGATTGAAAGTAAATGAAGATCGAAGTGAAAAGATCATCACAATTTCTTAAACATTTTCTAATTGGGCAGATTGAAAGTAAATTAAGATCAAAGTGAAAAGATCATCACAATTTCTTAAACATTTTCATGCAAGATTGAAAGTAAATTAATGAAAAGATCATCACAATTTCTTAAACATTTTCATGGGTGCACCAATTCAAATCACCATTTCACAAATCTCGAGACAAGGGGAAAGACAAACAAAACTACTCAGATCTCATGGGGAAAACACAACAAAACTCGGAATTCATATATAAAATCAAATTCATACAAACTACAATAATAAATAAACTTATCTCTAATTTCTCCCCAAGAAAACTCCTTGAAGCAAGTAAATAAATTATCTCTAATTTCTCCCCAAGAACACTCCTCGAAGGTTTCACTGAATCTCTTTCTTTCTTTACAGCGCAGAATTCCTCTTCGAAGCAGCAAGGAGGAAGAAATCTCTCACTTTCCCTCCATTCTTACAATCTCTCGAAGAATTCCTCACAAATTAAACTCTCTACACTTATTTCACGCTTCAATTTTGAGTCTCGCCTCATCCAGCCTCTTCTTCTTCTTCTTAATTTTCGACCAAAATAGTCTTTTAAAGTTGTGAATGAGCTTTCCCAAGAGTTGTCTAAGAATCCCTTTAAAATTTAGCCTTATCCAAAGCTTGAGTAGGCATAATCGCCGAGGGCGCCGTCGGCGAACTTATGGAGAATTTTGTCCTGTAGCCTTGGGAAAAACTCGCCGTCGGCGGCGTTGAGGGCGCCATCGGCGCCATAGCTCAATTCTCCACATTTCGGTCCTTTTCGCTCTAAATTCGCTCATTTTTGCATCTTTTTGCTCCAATGACCCTAATTCATCATTCCTGCAATAAAACATAAAAAATACCTTTCTTTAAAGTGCAATATCATTAAAAACAGTATAAAATAAGTATGAAAATCTCAGCATATTTTCCTCTGGTCATGCAACTGTTATATTTAAATATTGGGATACTACTCAAGTATATTTATCATTATCAAGTAATATAGGTATTTTTGATTAAGCCCCAAAATATCGAACCCACAGGGAGAACTACAAACTCTTAAGAAGAAATTAGATAATAAACTCTACTTTGAAAAAGAGTCTTCTCAAACTATAGATACTATGGTAGGAATGAAAATTCGAGTCTTTTGGATAATTTTGATAATTACAAATAAGGTGAACAACTAATTAAATTTAACTAGATTTTTGTAAGATGAAAGCAATACAGATAAAATATCTTTTTCCTTATCACGAATCAGTTAAAAGTATAAGAATTTTGTTGTGAAAGTATTTAAATTATGTTTTGCCAAATAGGAGCAATATTATTCTTTACCCTTTCTAGAGATGTTATAAATAATATTGACTAATCTAAAGTTTGAATAGTCCTAAAGACGAATTAGGTAGGGATCATATTAGCTCTCACTCTAG
Source organism: Phalaenopsis hybrid cultivar (assembly GCA_002079205.1). Taxonomy (NCBI): domain Eukaryota; kingdom Viridiplantae; phylum Streptophyta; class Magnoliopsida; order Asparagales; family Orchidaceae; genus Phalaenopsis; species Phalaenopsis hybrid cultivar. The sequence goes on from JXCR01019597.1 coordinate 463,936, forward strand.
ACTTCCCTATTCTACCACCACCTGGAAGCTAATCTCTCGTATCAAGACTTAAAACAATAGACCAAATTTGGAGGTTTAGTTTGTCACTTTAAAGTTCTCAAACTCTACACCCTTCAAAGTTTATTTCGATATTTATTTGCACTCAATCATATGAATTACATTCTCGTCCTTAAAATCTCATGTGATTAGAATATTAGTTGACTGAGACAATACGATCATGAATCTTACATGTTCTCACAACAAATATTAACATCTTAATTGGCCAAATCCAGAAGTAAATGAAGTACAAAAATTAAATTATCACAAATTATTTCAGTATTATAGATCAATATTTCACACAACTTCCATCCAACACTTAATTACTTATCATTTTAAGGAAAATGATAAGGAAAACTACTCAAAATTCATGGAAAAAACACAACAACAATTAAGTTTAAAAGTAGAAATCATGTAAAAACACAAGAAGACTAAATTAAAACCAAATGTAGTCACAAAAAGAGAAACTTATCTCAAATTCCTCTCCATCAAACTCTTGAAGTTCCTTTGAATCTCTTCCTTTCTCTTACAATCCTCCTTAGGTCAGGTCGCCCAACCTTAGAGGGTTAAAATCTCTTTATTTCACTAACACTCTACAATGGATTCTTACTTAGAACTATCTAATCACTTTTTCCTTCACTAGGAATGAGAAAAGTGAGAAGAATCCCTAAAAAAAAATTATAACTCCTTACTTTATTCTCTCTAAAAGTATCCCAAGATTTTTATATCTCCCAAATCAATCTAGGTCCTCCTTTTTTTAGTTTTTCAAAAGGTGTTTTGGTGTCTCTTCGAAATGTGTTCACATTCAATGAATCTTTCAAGAGTTGTCTCTTTTAAAGAGGCATTTCAATGTATTTTCATGCCCATTAACTGCAATCCACATTTTCACCATAAGTTGCTTCAAACACCTCTTCAAAATTCATCCAAAATTCCTTGAATTATCATCATAACTACCTGACACGTAAGCGCGAGGTCTTCGGTGCTTAGGCACGACCTTCTCTGTCTCCTAGCGCTTAAGCGTTAGTCCTAGGTGCTTAGGCGCCACAGTTCATTTTCATACCTTCATTTTTGCTCCAAATTTGATCCTTTTTCACTCTTTTCACCATATTTCATCCATTTAAGTGTATCTGAAAGAAAAACACACAAATACCTTCCATTAAAGCGTAATAATAGGCATAAAAAAGTGTACATAAATGCTATATATTTTATTTGTATAAAAAACCCCCAAATTTAAAACGTTACTGGTCCTCAAGTGTCACTCCAATCTTTCAAAACTAAAATAAGCAAATTATGCAAGTGAATTTCTTTAGAATATTCTAAAATTTTATTCTAGAAATATATTAGTCCAATTTAGAAAAAAACTTTAGTAAATGAGACAACTTAGTGTTCAAAAATCTTTAATATGAAGAAGTCTAAAAATATGAGTTTCTTTCTAGTTCAGAAATACTTGTAGATTTACCAAATATAGGGTTTAGACATTATATCTCCCCCACTTAAAATTTTTATTAAGAATAATTATACTCACTATATTATATCCATAAGCTTAAGTGTTTCTCAAATTTTACACTTTAAAGAAATTAGATGTGGAACTAATTTCTTATTACACTAATCCTCAAGCTTTTCGTTCCTTTTTCACATACTAAACTTAACTTTTCTTTTCTTTTTCCTTTTTTTTACACAAAATTTAGTTTTTTTTTTTTTTTAATCCCATGTGAGGATTACACTATCTGGATAGGTCATTAATGATTTTAAATTTTACTCTTCCTTTCCTAAAGCAAATGTTTGATATGTATCCTTTCTAAATATAATAATAGTTTTGAAAATTTTTTTAATCAAAGAAAGTTAAGTATTGAAAATAAAAGTCAAATACTTATACATTTTTCAAAAATATGTCTCATTACTAAAGATAGTTACATAATATTTATCATTTTTACACTAAAAATTTTTAACGTTAAATTTTTCGTCATCACTATAGGTTCCAACTAAATGTTCTTACTCATTTCTATATTCAAAATTTTATTTCCCTATTATAACTTCATAAACATAATCATTTTTCTTCCAATCAAAATCAAATTTATTTGTAGTACATTTGAGAACAAATAAAATTCAAGTTTTGAAAATTTTTTTTCATCTCCCTAAACTTAAATTTTTAATAAGATAAAGACTTCCCCTTAATCCTCTTCATGATTTACAATAAATCTTAAACTCATGTCTAAATCACTAAACTTAACTTCCAAAAGCTTAAACTATCATTTACATGTATTTTCCATAGATTTTTCTTAAGTTTTCACCATGAACAGTGAGTTTCATATATTTCTACAATTTACTCCAAATATAAGGTGAAAATAAAATTTTTTTACATAATAAAATGAAATGTAAGAAATTTGGCTCAATTCTATCAAGAAATCTTCAACTTTAGAGGTGCCCTAAGTCCAAAATCATGAATGTTAGAGGTCAAAGACGACGGTCGGAGGTAAAAATGGCTATTTTTGGTTCAATTTTTCACTTTTAACCTTTTGCAGACCAATTTTTATGAACTTGTGCTTAAGCACGACTAGTTCGACGCTTAGAGCCTACCTCTCGGGTAACCTGAGCTTAATGACAGGGTTTTGACGCTTAGCGCCAGTGCACAGATTTTGATATTTTTTTTATTTTTCAGTTAAATGCATATCTGTCTTAAAGTTATCCACCCCTAAATGGTTTTATAAATATTAATAACTATTTTCTTCCCCATCTATTCTCATTTTTCTCAAAATTCACAAATTTTCACAATTTCAATTCAACATTAAATAACCCATAATTTTTCACACAAACGAACACTTTCATTAATTTTTCAAAACAAATAGAAACACAATTTACACATATTTTCTTCAATCTAAATATTCTTGGATGTGATGTCTCCTAAACACATCAATTCAAATACAAAACAAACTTAAAATCAAAACATATAAAACAAACAAACACTAACTATGAACAAACAAACTAGACTCTCGAACTTAATTCTATTCTCCTTCTAGTGGAAAGTATCTCGTCCTTTCACTTGTTTCTCCTGGGGCATTCGGAATATAGAGTTGATATAATAGACGACAGTGAATAGCTCTCGTTGAGTTTTCTTTAATCCACTTGTTTTTCAAATACATCACATTGTCTGCTTCTTCTACATTACTTGTATGGCTGAATTGCATTCTGAGTTGTCATCCGATATGCTCGAAGTTTGTGTTAGTCTCATTCACTTTTGCTTCAATTGAAGCCACGTCGGCCTCAATCTTTGCAATCTTCTCCGCTATTCCTTCTATACTAAAGGCTATGAATCCGTTGTATAACTCTTGCGCACTTTGACTCATGAACTTCCTCTTAATGTCCTCTTCTCTCTTTTTCATTTCAATCTCCTAAGAAGACATTTTTGCAAGTTCTCTCACTCTTTTTCTCTTCACTTAGGCTTTAGGATGAAAATTTGAAGTGGGATAAAAATTCTCTTGATTCTCATGCAATTTATAGGCCTTGGATGAAGCCTAGACCCACTACTCACGTTCACAAACCACTAAATCACGTTTAAAGCCACTAAACCATGTTTAATCCTTCTAGAATATTAATTCTACACATTTCATTTCTTTTTAACTACTGCGCTTGTGCACAGCATGTTGGCCCTTAAGCGCCAGTGCTTATTTTAGCACAGGTCTTCTTAACGTCAAAATATACATTCTAACTCATCTAAGTTTTCAATTAAGGTCTTATAATCATCAATATATCATTATATATTCAAAAATACTACCCAATTTTTCTTAATCAAACACAACAACATATTATTTAAAATAAATACACACTGATAACTATGTGTTGCCTCCCACAAAGCGCTTAGTTTTAGGTCGTCAACCTAACGTAATCAATGCTTATTTTGGTTGATTAAACAACATAAGATCATTTAATTTAAGTTGGTCCCTATTAAAAAATAGGTTTTTAGTTTGTAACCATTTACTTTGAATATTCTCTCAGTTTTAGGAACGTTGATATCTACAGCTCCATGGGATAAACTTTTATCAGAATAAATGGGCCCATCCATCTAGACTTAATTTTTCATAAAAATAATCTTAATTTTGCATTATATAGCAAAACTTGTTACCCTAACTCAAAATTTTTAGTCAGAATCCTCCGATCTTGCCACATCTTCATCTTTTCTTTATAAATCTTAGTTTTTTCTCACCATCATGTTTTAAATTATAATTAAATTCCTTAATAGACCAATATGCTTTATGCTCAAGTTTAACTAATAAATGACAAACTTTCACAAATATTAGCCTAAATGGGGACATTCCTATATAAGTTCTATATGCAGTCCTATAAGCCTACAAAGCATAATCAAGTTTGATTGACCAATATATTTTTGTTGGATCCACAGTTTTCCAAAATTCTTTTAATTTCAAGATTGAATAATTCAACCAAACCACTTATCTAAGAATGATAAGCAGTAGCAACTCAATGGTTGATATGATGATTATTTTGTTAATTTCTCCATTATTGCATTTTTAAAATGACTTCCCCGTCAGTTATGATCACTCTTGGCATCCCAAATCTACAAAATATGTTCGTTCTTAAAAACTGTACAACACTTTAAGCATCACATCGAGATAAAGTAACATCTTCTATCCATTTGGATACATAGTCTACTGTTAACAATATATAAATTTCTGAAAGATGGTATAAATAGTCCCATAAAGTTTAATCCCCAAACATCAAATATCTTGACTTCCAACATATAATGGAGGGGCATCTCATTTTATCTAGAAATATTACCTGCACGTTGACATCAATCACAAGTTTTCATATAAGCATTAATCTCTCTAAACGTTATAGAACAATAAAATCTAGATTTCCAAATTTTGTATGTTGTTTTATCAAGACCAAAATGTCCCCAAAAATCAGAATCATGACATTTTTGGATAATTTCATAAGTTTTTTTCTAAAGGCACACATATTTAAATAATTAGATCATTTCCTTATTTATATAAAAATGGGTCATCCCAAAAATAAGTCTTAGCTTCTCTTCTCTTGGTATGTCAGACCATATGGTATAATATCAATAACACTAAAGTTCATAATGTCAGCATACCATGGAACACAACACTTATTAATATTGAACAATTTTTCATCTGAAATATCATTAATTTCTTCATCAAAATAGAGTGAATTTTCTTATTCAAGCCTGGACAGATGATCAACAATTTGATTATCAGCTCTCTTCCTATCTATTATTTTAAAGTCAAATTCTTGCATAAGAAGAATCCATCTTATCAGTCTTGGTTTTGCATCCCTCTTTTTCATTAAATAGTTAATAGTAGAAGGATATGTATGCACAACACATTTTGTTCCAACTAAATATGATCTGAATTTTTCAAAAACATATACTATTGCTAATAACTCTTTCTCAGTTGTGGTGTAATTAATTTGAGCTTCATTAAGAGCTCTACTAGCATAATAAATTACCTTGAAAATTTTATTTTTTTAGTCCTAAAATAGCTCCAATAGCATAATCATTTGCATCACACATCAATTCAAAAATTTAATCCCAATCTGGTGAAACAATAATTGGTGCAGTGACTAATTTTTTTATTAATAGCTCAAATGTTTTTAGGCACTTCTTATAAAAATTAAAAATTACATCTTTTTCGAGTAAATGGCATAAAGGCTTAGAAATTTTTTAGAAGTCTTTAATATATCACCTATAGAATCCAACATGTCCTAAGAAACTTCTAATTTCCCTCACATTTGTTGGGTGAGGTAAATTAGCGATCACTTGAATTTTTACAGGATCTATTTCTAAATTATTTTCTGATGTGATGTCCTAAAATAATTCCTCTTGCTACAATAAATTGACTTTTCAAAATTAAGAACTAAATTTGTTTCTTCACAAAGCTTAAGAACTCTTGATAAATATTCTAAATGTGATTCAAATGAAGTTACAAATACTAAAAATTCATCCATAAGAACTTCAATTCTTTTTTCAATTAAATCACAGAAAATAATCATCATACATCTTTAAAACGAAACAGGGACATTACATAAACCAAAGAGCATTATTTTAAAAGCAAATGTACCATAAGGAATGGAAAACATTATTTTCTCTTGATCCATAGGAGTTATTTGTATTTAGTAATAACTAGTATATCTATCCAGAAAATAAAAGTATTTGTGCCCAGCTAGTCTATCCAACATTTGATCTAGAAAGGGTAGTGGAAAATGATCTTTCCTAGTATGAAATTTAATTTCTTATAATCAATACATATTCACCACCCTACGACTTGTCTTATTGGGATTAACTTGTTATGAACATTAATAGTCACAGTCACTCCTCATTTCTTAAAAATACAGTGAATTGGACTAACCCATGCACTATCCAAAATAAGGTAGATAATTTCAACATCTAACCACTTTAAAATTTCTTTCTTAACAATTTATTTCACAACAAGATTCCATCTCCTTCGAGGATCATCTTTAGATTTGTAGTTTTCTTCCATATGAATTCTATGCATAAGAATTGAAAGACTAATTTCTTTAATATCAACAATTGTCCATTAAAAGACTTTCTTATAATTCTTCAAAGTTTTCATTAAACTCTCTTCTTATTCTAAAGTTAAATTTGAGGAATTATAATTGGTAATATTAAGGAATCACCTAAAAAGGCATTCTTTAAATGTTTAGGAAGTAACTTCAATTCAAGTTTAGGAGGGTTTTCAATCGATGGAGAAAAAAAATTTATCTTTTTCTATTGTACAAAACTTCAAAATTTTCTCAAACATAATTTGAACTGTCTTCATGAAAATAATCAGATTGCGTTAATTCCTCTTCTTTCTCGTGTTTCAACTCTTTTATTTCAGATTTCTCTTCATAAGTTGCTTTGAAATGACAATCACTCAGATATCTTATTACATCCATCCTGAAACATTCATCATCTTTACCTTTTGAAGGATACTTCATTGATTTTGAAATATTAAAAGTAACTATTTGATCATTGACACAAACAATTAATTCCTCTTTCTGCTCATCTATAATTGCTCTTCCCGTGGCTAAGAAAGGTCTCCCCAAAATGATAAATATCTCTTTATCTTTTTTTATATCTAGCACAATGAAATCAATAGGAAAGATAAATTGATCCACTTTCACTAAAACATCTTCTATAACTCCCTTATGATATGTTATTGAATGATCTGCTAACTGCAAAGTTACAGTAGTAGGAGATATTTCTCCTAATCTCAGTCTTTTAAAATGTTATATCATTATTAAATATAACATAAAAAATAGTACATTTTGAGGCACATCACGCTTCAACAAAAGGAATATTAATTGTTAAATTCTTAAGAACTTCCAAGAATTTTAAAAGTTGTTTATCCAAATATTGTTGTCTTAATGTTTGAGGAAATAGAGGTGGCAGTTTTTCTACAGTAATTTTCATTGGTTCAAAAAGATACTCTGGTTCATGTTGATTATCTTTTTCAAATTCTTTAATTTCCTACCTTTCTTTATCAACTTCAATTTCCTATTGAANGGAACTTCCAAGAATTTTAAAAGTTATTTATCCAAATATTGTTGTCTTAATGTTTGAGGAAATGGAGGTGGCAGTTTTTCAACAGTAATTTTCATTGGTTCAAAATGATACTCTAGTTCATGTTGATTATCTTTTTCAAATTCTTTAATTTCCTACCTTTCTTTATCAACTTCAATTTCCTATTGAATATTGGTTTCCAATTCTTTTCCACTTCTCAATTGAATAGCCTTAATTTTTTCTTTATCATGGCCTTTTGAATTAATTTCAACATTACTAGGCAAAGTTCCCAAAGGTCTATTGCTCAGCGTAGTAGCCATATGCACTAACTGATTTTTCATGTTTCTAATTGCAGCTCCTTATCNTGTTTCCAATTCTTTTCCACTTCTCAATTGAATAGCCTTAATTTGTTCTTTATTATGGTCTTTTGAATTAATCTCAACATTACTAGGCAAAGTTCCCGAAGGTCTATTGCTCAGCGTAGTAGCCATATGCACTAACTGATTTTTCATGTTTCTAATTGCAGCTCCTTATCTATGCAATTGATTTCCCATTAGCAATATTAATTCTTCCATTGATAATTTCTTCTCCTTAATTTGTAGATTGTTGTTAAAACCTGGAGGATAATAAGGTTTAGAATTAATACTTCCTTGGCTATTTAAATTATCTAATGAATTCACATTGTTCCCCCATTACGAATTTACATTGTGAGAATTATTATTATTCCAATTTAGATTAGGATGATTCTTCCAACCTGGGTTATAATAATTTGAATAAGGATTTTTAGTTTGATTATTTATGACATTTAAAGTTTCATAAGATGATTAAAAATCTATCATTTGCCCTAATGAATTTTCCTCAATCACAGAAGATGNTTGGAGGATAATAAGGTTTAGGATTAATACTTCCTTGGCTATTTAAATTATCTAATGGATTCACATTGTTCCCCCATTACGGATTTATATTGTGAGAATTATTATTATTCCAATTTATATTAGGATGATTCTTCCAACCTGGGTTATAATAATTTGAATAAGCATTTTTAGTTTGATTATTTATGACATTTAAAGTTTCATAAGATGATTGAAAATCTATCATTTGCCCTAATGAATTTTCCTCAATCACAGAAGATATTTGAGAATAGTTCATTCCAATTTGATCTGTCTTAGACATATAAGCAATTTGAGCAGTCATAATAGACATAAAATCATAATCATGAACACAGGTGATCCGACTTTTTTGTTGCGATAGATTATGCAAAATTCAATTAAATATAATCAATTAATATTCAGATTCTACGCAAGTATACGTATCGCTATCAAGTAATAATGGAATTTCTATTTATGCCCCAAATATCGATCCTACGGGGAAGATTTAAATTAGAAATGACAAATTTTTTAGGAAATTCACAGAAAGTCAATTGAAATCACTGTCACTAATTTCAATTGTTGAGATNTTATGAGCATATTAAAGTTGATTAAAGCGACACCGGTCAAGATCCCACGGTTCCATCGTCCTGACACCACATTAAAGTTGATTAAAGCGACACCGGTCAAGATCCCACGGTTCCATCGTCCCGGCACCACTAAGTCTATTGGAATCACTTAGTCCAAATGAACTTACTAAACTCAACTTAATGAGTTCCATAATTTTCGTCCCGGTACTACTATTTTTTATTGGAATCACTTAGTCTAAATGAATTTACTAAACTCAACTTAATGAGTTCCATAATTTCATCTTGACCGTGGAAAACCTCGTTAGCAACCGTAGGTTACCTCCTCTGAGGGGTTCCCGATCTTTCAATAGAGACAGGGGGAAGCCTCGTTAGCAACCGTAGGTCACCTCCTCCGAGGGATTCTCGATCATCTAATAGTTGGGAAGCCTCGTTAGCAACCGTAGGTTACCTCCTCCGAGGGGTTCCCGATCTTCCAATAAGGACATTTTAATTTAGCGGAAAACCTCGTTAGCAACCGTAGGTTACCTCCTCCGAGGGTTCCCGATCTTCCAATAGAGAATATTTATCGTAGGTTACCTCCTCCGAAGGTTCCCGATCTTCCAATAGAGACGTTTTAATTTAGTTGAAGTGTATTTTTTTTTGTGAGAGGGTTCCCGATCTTCCAATAGAGATGGCCTCGTTAGCAACCGTAGGTTACCTCCTCCGAGGGGTTCCCGATTTTCCAATAGAGACAATATTTATCGTAGGTTACCTCCTCCGAAGGTTCCCGATCTTCCAATAGAGACGTTTTAATTTAGTTGAAGTGTATTTTTTGTGATAATTCCCGATCTTCCAATAGAGACATTTTAATTTAGTTGAAGTTGTATTTTTTGGTGATGCTTCCGATAGAGACGTTTTAATTTAGTTAAAATTGTATTTTTTGGTGATATTTGTGATTAAATTTTGCATCCGATACCGTGGGAAGCCTCGTTAGCAACCGTAGGTTACCTCCTCCGAGGGATTCCCGATCTCCGATAGAGACTTTTTAATAAGTTGTAGTTTTATGTGATGTTTCTTCCCGATCTTCCAATAGAGACATATTAATTTAGTTGAAGTTGTATTTTGTGTGATGTTTGCAATAATTTCATTTAGACCGTGGGAAGCCTCGTTAGCAACCGTAGGTTACCTCCTCCGAGGGGTCAGTTAGGATCCTACGGTTCCCTCGTTCTGGCACCACTATTTTCTATTGGATTCACTTAGTCCAGCAATCTTAATGAGTTCCATAATTTCATTTAAATCGTGGGAAGCCTCGTTAGCAACCGTAGGTTACTCCCTCATTCCGGCACCACTATTTTCTATTGGATTCACTTAGTCCAAATGAACTTACTAAACCCATCTTAATGAGTTCCATAATTTCATTTAAACCGTGGGAAGTCTCGTTAGCAACCGTAGGTTACTTAATGAATTCCTATAATTTCATTTAGACCGTTGGAAAACTCGTTAGCAACCGTAGGTTACCTCCTCCGAGGGTTTCCGATCTTCCAATAGAGACGTTTTAGTTTAGTTGAAGTTGTATTTTTGTGATGTTTGTGACTATTTTCTATTGGAATCACTTAGTCCAAATGAATTTACTAAACTCAACTTAATGAGTTCCATATTTTCTATTGGAATCACTTAGTCCAAATGAATTTACTAAACTTAACTTAATGAGTTCCATTATTTCATTTAGACCGTGGGAAGCCTCGTTAGCAACCGTAGGTTACCTCCTCCGAGGGGTTCGATTCATTTAGACCATGGAAAACCTCGTTAGCAACCGTAGGTTACCTCCTCCGAGGGGTTCCCACTTTCTATTGAAATCACTTAGTCCAAATGAATTTACTAAACTCAACTTAATGAGTTCCATAATCTATTGGAATCACTTAGTCCAAATGAATTTACTAAACTCAACTTAATGAGTTCCATAATTTTCGTCCCGGTACTACTATTTTTTATTGGAATCACTTAGTCTAAATGAATTTACTAAACTCAACTTAATGAGTTCCATAATTTCATCTTTACCGTGGAAAAACCTCGTTAGCAACCGTAGGTTACCTCCTCCGAGGGTTCCCGATTTTCCAATAGAGACGTTTTATCGTTAGCAACCGTAGGTTACCTCCTCCGAGGGTTCCCGATCTTCCAATAGAGACGTTTTAAACTTGTTAGCAACCGTAGGTTACCTCCTCCGAGGGTTCCCAATCTTCCAATAGAGACATTTTACTAAGCAACCGTAGGTTACCTCCTCCGAGGGGTTCCCGATCTTCCGATAGAGACGTTTTAATTAAACGAACTTACTAAACTCAACTTAATGAGTTCCATAGTTTCATTTAGACCGTGGGAAAACTCGTTAAACCGTAGGTTACCTCCTCCGAGGGGTTCCCGATCTTCCAATAGAGACATATTAATTTAGTTAACCGTAGGTTACCTCCTCCGAGGGGTTCCCGATCTTCCGATAGAGACGTTTTAATTTAGTTCGTAGGTTACCTCCTCCGAGGGGTTCCCGATCTTCCAATAGAGACCTTTTAATTTAGTTGAAGTGTAGGTTACCTCCTCTGAGGGATTCCCGATCATCCGATAGAGACGTCTTAATTTGGTTGAAGTACTAAACTCAACTTAATGAGTTCCATAATTTCATGGATTCACTTAGTCCAAATGAATTTACTAAACTCAACTTAATGAGTTCCATACTTTCATTTAGCAAATGAACTTACGAAACTCAACTTAATGAGTTCCATAATTTCATTTAGACCGTGGGAAGCCTCGTTAGCAACCGTATTTACCTCCTCCGAGGGGTTCCCGATCTTCCAATAGAGACGTATTAATTTAGTTGAAGTTGTCCAACTTAATGAGCAAAATGAACTTATCAAACCCAACTTAATGAGTTCCATAATTTCATTTAAACCGTGGGAAGCCTGAATGAATTTATCAAACCCAACTTAATGAGTTCCATAATTTCATTTAAACCGTGGGAAGCCTCGAAACCCAACTTAATGAGTTCCATAATTTCATTTAAACCGTGGGAAGCCTCGTTAGCAACCGTAGGTTACTTAATGAGTTCCATAATTTCATTTAGACCGTGGGAAGCCTCGTTAGCAACCGTAGGTTAATTAATGAGTTCCATAATTTCATTTAGACCGTGGGAAGCCTCGTTAGCAACCGTAGGTTACCTTCTCCGAGGGATTCCCGATCATCCGATAGAGACGTCTTAATTTAGTTGCAATTTTAGTTTTGTGCCAAGAGGTTCCCGATCTTCCGATAGAGACGTTTTAATTTACTTGAAATTGTATTTTTTAAGATGTTTGTGATTAAATTTTGAGTTGTTTTATATTTTGAAATGTTGTGGGGATGATTTATGCAATTTTATATTTTCTATGCAGGTATATAAAT
>JXCR01019597.1:483636-511950 GCA_002079205.1 Phalaenopsis hybrid cultivar
CCCCCCCCCCCCAAACTTGAATTTTAAAAGATTTTTACATGAAGAGCTTTAAAAATGAAGGGTAAAAGAAAGCATTAAATACATAAAAAAATGTGTACCTGTTGGAGATTCTGATTTTTAAACATAAATTTTGAAAATACTGCAGGTGCTAAAATGAAAACTACAAGGCTTAAAACATTAAATTGCACATAATACATATAAAATTTGCTAAGAAAGAACTAATCACAAAACATAATAAAGTGTTGAAAATAACAACTAAACTAAATTCTAAAAATGAAAACAGTTTTCCACATTACAATTTCACATAACATAACAACAAAGTCTAAACAACATCACAACACAAACAATACAATTACACAGTACATACCCAAACAAACAAACAAAATAGATCACCAGTCATCATCTTCCTCATCATCGACATCTAAATTCTGCGGCTGATATGGAGTATAAGTAGGGTGAATAGAGAATTGAACTGTATGGTCACCCCTCAGCTATCTCACTAAAGCATCATCATAAGCAGCATCATACTCAAATTTCTGGCGAATCAGATCACCAGTGTGAGCATTTCTGGCCTCCATATTCTGCATCCTATGATCCAACCTCAAAATATCTCCCTATTGTATCATCATTTGATCCAACAACTCCCTGTTGATGGGGACACTTGAAGTAGGCTTATTAAGGGTTCTAGAAGTATATGGAATATCCCTGGCTTGACTTCCAGATCTACAATCAACATGGGACTCATAAGTCTAGAAGTTGGCAGGCCCAATGGGTCTCTCAGGCTCAATCCCCTCCTTATTAAGTTTGAAATCAACTCCTGCCTGCTCACAAAGTGTGTAAATAAGAGCAGGGTGTGTCAATCCACCAGTGGTCTCTCCCAGAGCAATAGATCGAATGTTCATATAAATGATAGAGCCTACATTTATATCCATCACTTGGTTAATACAGTAGTTCATGATGGCTCTATCCTTGGTCACTTCACTATGATGATTCGTTGGAATCATCCTCCCAGAAATAAAATAGTGCTAGGCCTTAGATACTACATTTAACATAGAAAGGAGAAAGTTAACTTTAACTCCATTTTTTATTTTCCAAGGGAAGTTAACTTTAACTCTATTTTTTATTTTTCAAGCCCCTTTCTCACTAGTCAGAAAAGAAATAACTTCATCTAAAGCCTGATCTGTAACAGAAAGAGAATGATACTGACATCTATACACATCTTCTACAGAATAAAACTCATTTATTTTCTTTGGAGTAAATTCTACCCTTTTTTCATGAACAAATATATAATCATCAGAAGCTTCAGGAAGATTGGCATAAAATAATATTACAATCCCAGCTATCGCATCAACAGTAAAATAACAAAAATGTTCCCACTCCCGAGCAATAATTAAACGTTCAACTTCTCCTCCTAGATTTTTAAAACCTCGGTCCTAAATTACTTTTTTTATTTCACAAATGTTATGAAATTGAGCACTGGCTCTAAAGCTAACAAATCTCTGCTCGTCATATTCTACTTTCCTTTTGCTCGATCTAGGTGACATAGAAAATCTAGAAAATTTTGAAAAATTCGAATAAATTCTAAAATTCCAAAAATCAAAATGCAAAAAATTTTAAACTTCAAATCACTAAATAAGAGTTCACCACCAAAGGATTTTCTAAAAATTCTCAAAAAATTTCCATATTTTCATATCCATACAATGTGAGATTAATCCTTGGTGAAAATAAAAATTTTTTGGTTTAAAGTGTAGCTATTACCCAGAGAAGTTGAAATCTAAAGTCTTTTAGCCTCTAAATCACCTCAAATCCGGCCACAATCAAGCCCTAGCTGCCCAAACTGAAGGTGAAGATGACTTAAGTGTAAAAAATGGTGGCCACAGTAAAAATTGTGAATTTTTAGGTATTAAAATCTGCTGTCGGGTCGAGGGCACCGTCAGTACTGATTCTAGCGCCGTTGGTGCTGAACGCCTGGAAATTTCATATTTTGATTTTTTAATTTTCAATTTCCTATCGACTTACTCCAAAATTTTTAGTATTTTAAACACAAGTTTTTATCTAACAATAATTCACAAAACAAAACATTTCACCAACACAAATTTTCACAAACAACAACAAACTAACTTTTATATATGAAAGTACACTTTTTACAAACACAAATTTTAATTACAAAATCACACATATTAAACAAACTAATTATAAATCAGTGTCAAAATCAAGCCACAACACTAAACGCTGTCACAAAACTATACACACAATCGATGTTGAGAATTCTAAAGCAAAAAGAAACAAAAAAAACAAACCAAATTAAATCCACATAATTACACTAAATATATATAATGTTCTAAAATGGACAGAGAATTTAAAGTCTTCAATTATTATGCTTCTTACTTGATTAAAATTACCTAAGTAGATAGTATAAGAACTACAACAACTAAAGTTAAATGTGAAATACAGGTCCAAAAAAACTAAATCTACTGTGCTAATTGTTGCAAACTTAAAAGTTAAATCTACTATTGGCAAGTAAAGAAATTTTAACGTACGTTTTAAATTTAAGAAAGGTATCTTTCCCATTTACAATAATGTTATAGTTAGTGAAAAATAAATTCTATTTTAATTGCATGTGACAAGTAGGAGCAATAATATCTTTTAATCCTCTGGTCAAGCGATAAAGGACATTAGCTAATTCAAATCTTTTGAATCCATATCTGTGGTTATGGTGAGAGGATACTGGATCCCACTCCAGAGCTCCCACTTCTCCCCCACCTGAGGGCTAACATTAACACCATATGGTTTCTAAACATTTGAACCAAATTTCTGATTTTAGTCTGTCACCCAAAAATTGCCAACTCTACACCCATCAAACAATATTTCCCTATTTATTTGCACTCATTCCCATGGAGACTTCACTCTTCCATGACATTAAAGTGTGATCCTCACTTGAATGCTGGAAACATTGTCATCCCGGATCTTATGTTTTGGCATAGATTTTAATAAATCAATTAGCCAGATTGAAAAATAAATGAAGTTTAAGGTGAATAATTACAATTTAAGAAATTAAGTTCACTTTCAAACAACTATTGATTCTTCACATCACTACTTTTTATTTTAAAAGGAAAGATAAAGAAACTACTCAGAATTCATGGAGAAGAAAGAACAAAACATGGATTTATATATATTGAAACAAGTTTACACAACACAGAATGAAAGTAACAACTTTTCTCACTCTCCTCCTGTTGACCTCACTTTTGGTTGAGGTTTAGTTTTCCCTCTTTAGTTGCCTAAGGTCTAGCCATAGTATTTTCTTATTGACTATTCTTAGAAAACTAGACAAGGAACTCTCACCATTAGAAATTCTACAATTTTCTATTGACTATTCTTAGAAAACTAGACATGGAACCCTCACCATTAGAAATTCCAAACTTCTTATTGCCTATTCTTAGAAAACTAGATCTGGAACCCTCACCACTAGAAATTTCAAACTCTTCTCTACTCAACTTGAAGTTCCACATATTGGTCGGTTAGAAAACTAGAAAGGAACCCTCACTATTAGAAACTCCGAACTCTTCCTTTCTCAACTTGAAGTTCCACATATTGGTTATAACCTCTAGCATTTAATAGGTGGGGTCAGTATGGAGGATCTCAATGAGAGTCCCCATAGGATTTTTTGACCTTAGGGTTGACTTTGGGTGTTGGTCTGGAGCCACTTCACTCACTACACTCATTATCACCTATATCCACTCACAACCCTAATTTGTTATCTTTGATCCCTTGAGCTTTTGGGAGACTCATGTAGGTGGTCCCTTAGACCCACTAGCCCTAGGCTAGGGTTTAGCTAAGACCAGTACATTCAGGGCCCAAATGAGGATTTCATTGGTCCATAGCTCATATAAGGTGGTTGGCACCCCAATTCTACCAAAATATCCAACTTGGCATTTTACCCTTAAATCCACCCAAAATACATAAATGCCCTTGAAACCCAAAATTTGACTAAAATTCCCAATTTCATCCAAAATACCTAAACTTCTTCATAAATCATTTCAAACATTTAAAAATACCAAAATTGCCCAAATCCACCAAAAAATTCCAAAATTACCAAAATACCCTCAAATTTGCCAAAATTACAAAAATACCCTTGGCAACCCAAACTTCCCCAAAACCTCCAAAATTACTCCAAGTGTCTTCAAAACAAATTTAGACCCTTCAATTGAACCCAATTTGGCCAATTTAACCATTTTGACTAAAACCCCCAAATTACCTTTAAAGGCCCAATTTTCCCAAATTCATCCCAAATGTCCATCAATTTAGGCCCAATTTTCCTCAATTTCAAATATAAACTCAAATTAATCTTTCATTTGATCAATCTAAACCAAATCCAAGCCTAATTGACCCATGCTTTGAGCTTAATTTTGATTCAAATCAAAACCCCAATTTTGACCATATGACTTAATCTCACCTAATTGAACCCCATAACCTACTCAATTTTCCCAAATTTGAATCCTAAACTCTTCATATCACTCCTAAAAATCAAATTTAACCTTCAATTGGCCTTTTTCAAGCCTAAATTTCACTCAATTTCAACCCACATTCAAAATCCTCAAATTGGCTGTCTCCAAATTCCACTAAATTGAATGCCTTAACCCCAAAATTGACACCCAATTTGTGTTCAAAACTCTTCATGACATTCCTATGGACCATTTTCAATCATCAATTTGGACTTAGTCCAAACTTAGCCTAACCTAGACCCAAGTCTCGTCCAACATGCCCAAATTGACCAAAATCTGAAAATCCTTCAAATTGAGTTTCCAATTGAACTTAAAATTACTTCAATCCTTCAGCAAAAATCTTCATTACAATCATCTACAAAATGTTGATCAATCAATTGAGCTCAAAGTCATTACTAGCCTAACCCAAACCCAACTTTTAGCCATGTTGACCCAAATTGAACCCCTCACCATAAATTGACTTAGTCATGCTTAAGCCACCAAATTGATGACACCACAGCCTCCAAATGCACCCTATGGACCAGTTGAAATGATCTCAAACCATCCAAATAAGCAATGGACAAATGGGTCGCTAAAATAAGGGATCTTAGCCCATTTTTGGGCCTTAACCAAAAATATCTTCTATCATGACAAACCATTTGATGTAAATTATCATTAGGCCTCCCACTGACTCACCTAGCCTTCTGGCCACCTCCCCTGGCCCTATCGACCAGCCTTGTGGCTGGAAAACACCAAAACCAAGAGCCCCAAGCTTAAATTCAAACCAAAATCACACCCATCTTAGCTGTCCAACCCTGATTGGCCATTAGCACTTTGAAGCCTTCCACCTCAGCTCCACATTACACCCAATTGAAGGCCATGAACCACCCTATCCTGTTTTACTTAAAACCCTCCTCCATGGCTAAAAAGAGGACAATAAAATTTACTTTGGGGAAACTCTGTTCAATTATTCCCAGAGCTCCTCCAAGACTCCCTAACCCCATTGCAACCATCTTTTGGCCATCTCCCCCATCACTTGAGCTCAATTTTTGAACTCAAAATTAGGGCAAATTTCAGCCATCCTAAAAAATCCCCAAAATCCCAAATTGATTTGCTATTGAGGTTTACCAGAGTAAGAGAGGAAGATCCCCATCAAAATCCCCCTCTGTTGAGCCCTCTAACTTATCCCTAGACCAAGGCCGCTCCACCCTTTGATCAAACTCATACTTGGAGCTTTCATCAGAGGAAATAAAAACATCTAGGAGGTTTGCCAGACACCACTGAAGCTTCCACAAGCACCTAATCGAGGCCTCACCTCTTAGGCAAAGGTATAGCTCACTAACCCTAATTTTGGGCTCGATTTGGCCTTTTGTGAAGAAAACTTGCAATTCATAGCAATGTAACCGTATAGATATACTCTTCCTGAGTAGAAGAAGGTGTACAAACAAACCTGAAGTGATTTGGTTGAGTCTAGGCCGTGATCTTAGGGTTTAAAGTTAGATGGTTCACGGGTTCTGGCTATCGGGGATGATGACAGAGAGCCGTTTGATCGAGTGTGTATCGAATGGATGGACAAGATCACGTTGGTCGGAGCCTTCGTGTGTGAACAGTAGGACACCTGGTGACCAAATCAGACGGTGATGCTAAACCAAGAAGCGATGTGTGGCCTTTCGGGGAGGACGAGGATGACGCGACGCGTGACTATGATGAATAAAAAGTTAGGATTTTTCTTAATTAAATAAATAACAGATATTTAAAAATTCATAAATTTTCATAGAAAAATCCTAAAATAAAAGAAAAATACCCTCTTGCTTAGTGAACAAAGAAGAATAATGGGGATAAAAAATAAAAAGTATTTTTCAAATATATTGTTTTTAATTAAATGAATACCCTATGTGGTATTTTAATTCTCCATGGCTTAAAACATTTCGGCTTGAAATTTTCAGGGTTTNAATATATAAATCAAAATATCACATTGAAAATGCTCTGTAATATTCTGTAAATTTCTATATTTAATTAAATATGAATATCTTGTGTTAATTTTTGTAAATTATATACTTATCAAAAATCAACAAAATCAATCCCATATTGTTTATAAAAATCGTATTTACTCACTTTAAAAATATCAAAACTTGGTTCTCTGAGTTTTCTGAATTCACAGAAGTCTACTAAAAAAATAAAAATAATTTTTTGTAACTAAAACATTATTTTCTATTTAATTTAATCATTGAAATTGATTAAAAATTAAATAATAGTAATAAAAATTTAATTCAAAAAATCATGAAATCTTGTCTAGGTGTTTCTCTGAGCTTAAGAGACCTCCAATAATTTTTCCATAAACACAAACTTTATTTTGGATAATTAAATAAATTAACCTTTGAAAATCTTATCTTCTAAATTTAAATAATTAACTAAATTAAACTTGAAAAGGTCAACATATTCTCCTCCAACATTATAACTACCTCATGGATATGACACTCTAAACCCTCAAAGTCATTTGAGTTGTGTTTAGTGAGTTATGAGGTGAAGTACCCCAAGGGCAAAGTGGTAATTTTAGTCTTGGTGTTTTAATCAAAATTTAGGATTAACCAAGGTAAAATGGGTAATTTTGATCTTAATAAACATGATTGGATGATTGAAATACAACGAGATTAAAAAGGTAGAAACTCACTCACTACCCTTGCACAACATCAACAAAATCATAATCCTCTTAATCTTCATCACTCGGAAGTCAACTAAGATCAGATGATTCTTAAGTGACGGGCTTAAGTCTGAAAGATGGAAATTCACTTTTCTGAAGCCTAAAGTTGAGCATGGTTTGACCATTTAATAAGAATACATGTCAATTAAATAAAAATTTTGAAAATCACCATTTTACCTATCATGATTATTGAGAACTTAGTAGTGACATAGGCTCAATATCTANGGTAGAAACTCACTCACTACGTTTGCACAACATCAACAAAATCATAATCCTCTTAATCTTCATGACTCGGAAAACTAAGATCAGATGATTCTTAAGTGATGGGCTTAAGTCTGAAAGATGGAAATTCACTTTTTTTGAAGCCTAAAGTTGAGGATGGTTTGACCATTTAATAAGAATACATGTCAATTAAATCAAAATTTTGAAAATCACCATTTTACCTATCATGATTATTGAGAACTTAGTAGTGACATAGGCTCAATATCTAAACTTAATTGATTGGATTTAGAAGATAACATAATTGGTGATTGACATCTTTAAACACTACATGCCTAACCTTAATTGTGGGCACCATAATGTTAAATAACCTAGGGTTTCCTTAGGGGCACCCACTCACATAACTTTTAAATGAAACATCAATTGACTAATCGAGTATCCTATCCTTAGGATAATTAAATCAAGTTTCACTGAGCAACGGGGTAGCCACACTCTAAACTCGGATGGTTAGTGGAACAATATGATAAGTTCAGAAATGAACTTAAAATAATTCAAGAGATCTTCAAAATAGTTCAGGGTCATACCCCGAGCACTTTGAAATCTTTTGGATATTTTAAAGGACAAATTGAACTTGTCATATTTTGTTCAAAAATTATCCAATAAGTTAAATAAACCAGGCTATGACTCAACAAAATCATAGCCTGGGGTTTGGTAGCTAAACCTTCATCTACTCTTGTAAATTAAATGCCTTGCAAAATTGTATACATGCCTCCCAAGTACTGACCTTTGAGGTAATGGAACGAGAAGACTCACCAGGTACGCTTTTATAGTTTACAATATCATCTTTTCTTGTACTTTCTACACTATATTTTTACACTTACAAAACTTGCATGTTAAACAACGATTTCACCCTACATGAAAATAAAAACTGCTAGGATAGCCGTAAAACCAAAACTAAAACTAAAATCAACCAAAATAAAATTCATCGCCACAACATTCAAAGTATAAGACAACTCAAAATTTAATCACAAACATCACAAAACAACAACTACAACTGAATTAAGCTGTCTCTATCGGATGATCGGGAATCCCTCGTAGGAGGTAACCTGCGGTTGCTAACGAGATTTCCCACGGTCTAAATGAAAGTACGAAACTCATTGAATTGAGTTTAGTAAATTTATTTTCAGTAAGTGAATCCGATAGAAAATAGTGTTACCGGAACGAGGGAATCATAGGATCCTAACCAGTGTTGCTCTAATCAAGTTTAATATGCTCCATAACATTTAAAGAACCATTACCATAAGGACATGTGATTTGACACACATTAGAAAACTTAAACACATCACGGCGAGGAGCTTGGAGCTAGCATTATGGGCAGCATGACCATCTTCAACAGCAAAATGATCTACAACGTCATATCTTTCCTTACAATTAAACAACCAAGTCATAGGATTTCGAGGTTGTCTGCTTATGTAATATTATCCTCACCTTATCTTTAGGCATTTGCACAATCATGTTATGCAATATAAGACCTAACTCATCTTAGGATTCTGAGGTTGTCGTTTTTCACGACGTAAACCCTCACATATTCCAAGCTATTTGTGTGATCATTTCACACAAATGTAAGCTCTAAATTGATAAAATTGGCAGGATGAAATATTTAAATAATTTCTTCTAAAAACTAAAGCCAAACCCGCATGGGAAAGTCACCGAGGTTCTCCTCCAGATCTATGACATACCCTAGTTCTTCCTCCTTTGAATTCTGTAATAAATGTTCCAAATTTGAGTCTTTCCCCTTTCACACCTCTATGTTTGATCTTGTTGAAAAGTCCTATCCTTTTGACCTACAATAACAAATAGGAGACCCTCTTTCAAATTAAGAGTTTGACTTTTAACATTCCAAACTTATCCTTTAGCATTTTCTTTGTCACATATCCCTAATGAATTAACTTTTGTACACAAGGAGAAAAGTAACATTTTATTGTTTGTAAGCTCCTGAGCTTCATTGTCCAAGTATGCCAATGTCCGTAGACTTATTAAGTTAAGTGACACTCCCAGATCTACCAAAACTCTGGAAAATACAAATCCGCCAATATTAACAGAGATGTAGAGCAATTGGTTATGGTTGGTGGTACCGAGAAACAAGTCTTCATCTGTGAAGGTTATCGCTGGTTGTTCTTTTAATGAACAAACTTCATCTGAGGATGTGCTAGCCAATTGAGCTAAGCAAATCTCTGGATCAAGCAAGACTGTAACCAAAGACTCTCCATTTCTTTTGATAGGATCAGAGCATCATAGATGCTTAGTTTGGAAGGAAACCTCCTAAGATGAGCTAGTATGTTATAATCCACTTTGTATAATCCTCCAATCTTTACTTATTTATGTGTCCTTTCCACTGGCGGAGGTGGAGGTAGCTCTTCTCAAGTGACTATTTTTTTCCCTTTATACATTGGAGCTGTTCTTGGAGGTAATAACTTCGCACTTCTTATATTTATTTCTGTAATCTCTTCTTTTTCTTGAGATGCTATAAGCAAAGCTCCCGATGTCTCTTCTACATCAAAATGATCCAAATTGATGGTGAGTGGTGTGTCGTGGTACTTGAGGACTGGTTCCTCACTCCCGGTGTTATCGTAACTGGTGTTGTTGATATGTTCTTCATTCTTGTTAACGAGTTCATCATACTTAAGTACGATTTGAGGATCAATTTAGGAATTAAGATTGAAGTTATATTGATCAGAATCAGTTATGTTGTCACTAAAAATAGTTAGAACATAGCCAAAATCATAATCATTATATTCATAAGACCCCGAACGGGGATAATCATACATGGTCAAGGGTTCGAGGATTTTCTTCCCTAAATCCAAGACAGCCAATCTAAAAGAGACAACCCCTATCCTACCCCACACACTATCAGTCTTCATGATGGTGATTTCTCTAGCGAGATCTTTATCTTGGGTTGGGTAGGCTGTAGACTCTGGACGGTTGCCTGCGCTGAAGCTGTCTAAATGTAATCCAGTATTTTCTTGGATGATTTGCTTCAAACTATGCTCAATCCATCTTTCTCTGAATACAGATCTATTAGAGTTATTGGCTCGGCCAAAATCATATTTACAGAACCTCTTTCAGGTTCTTTTAAGTATTCTTTCGGGATGGTTATATTTCCCTCTTTAAAATTCCTTTTAAGCCAATCATTGAAAATGAAACATCCTTCTATTGTGTGTCCCAACATCCTGTGATAGGGGAAGAAATTAGGATGCACTTTTTTGTCAGCTTCTTCTGGCTTCTTTGGTTCGGACAATCTAAACTCAGGCTTCTTCATTAATTATCTAAGCATATTTGGCACAACCTCATCTTTGAAAGAATAAAATCTCTTTTTTCATTCTAAAAGATTTGAACCCCATCTACTTTCTGTCCGGTGTGGTCCTCCCTGGTGTGACTGTTGGCTAGACTTGCCATACTGTTGTATCTGCTATTTAGGCTGAGTATACTGTGAAAATTGTTAGGAACTCTAATGAGAATGCTCTGCCTGAATCTTAATCGACTGCTTTGGCTTATCAGCTGTTGCCACCATTCTAGACTTCTTCTTGAATACTCTGGTTGTCCAAGACTTTTTTGACTTTTCTTGGGAATCCATATGCTTAATTTTTTCTTGTAGACTGCTGGCTTTTTTTGTAGCTTCTCAAAGGACTTGATGGTGAGTCCCTTAAGCATAAAAGCTACCGGCCCATGGAAGCTTTTGAATAGAATCTCAAAAGCATGTTATTCTTGTTGTTGAGGCTTACATTTCATGCTTAGGTTTATCCACCTAAAGATATATTCCACCAAAGTTTCGTTAGGCTTTTGCATTTCCACTATGAGATCTCTAATATTAACATGATGTTGTGCTCCAACACAACTCTCTTCATGAACAATTGATCCAATTTAGAGAATGTTTTCACTAATCCATTGGGCAACTCGGCATACCAATCAAATGCTATTCCTGACAACCTGCTGACAAACTGATGGATGAGTAAGGCTTCATTACCTTTGGTGTTGCCACAACTGACTCAGAAATGTGCTACATGCTGTCAGGGATTTGGTGACACAAAACACTTAGCGTAGGGAATGATAGAGAACTCCTCCAGGTAAGGTCTACCATTTGAAATCAATGCACCACCCTTAGATTGGGCTATGACCTCCTGAACTTATTGTTCAAACAACCATTAATATCTTTTTTCGGTATTACACTTGGTGAAAAAACCTTATTTTCTTGATCATCCCTGTTGGTGGAGGCAACTTCTCTCCTTTTATGGGTAATGTGAACTATCTCTCGTTGGTTAACTTTCGGAGAAGCTAACTATTGTGACTGGGACTGTCCATGAACTGTAGCCATGGCGGCCATGGTGGTGGCCATCTCTTCCAATCTCTTCTTCATCATACTGATTTGCTCATCTCTTAGTAGAGCATCTCTATGTAAATCATTCACGGCATTCCCTTCAACAAAAGGTTGGGCATTGCATGCACATGTAGCGGCTCTAGCCTCGATGACATGAATGTCCATAAAGTATTCATTGATATAATCATTAAAATCAAATTGTTCATCATCATCAATGGCCACACCATGCTCTTTGGCAAACTCAAAAATCTCAGCCCTAAGCTTTTCAACTTTCTCATCAACTATCACTTCATGGACCATCTTGAGATATGGAGGACTTTCCTGAACATCCTCTGTTTGTTCATCAAACTCAATAACAATGGTTGCAACAACATCTAATGCTTTAGAACCTTACTTCACTCTATAATATTGGCCTACAGGCTCATTAAATCGTATTGGTACGATGACCATGGGTACCCATACCTTCTTCTTCGATGGTGATGTCTTGATATGTGGTGTCTCAATAGATGCATCTGTGTATTGGAGAGAGGCATGCTCCCCATGGTGCAGACTAAATAAAGTATCAGGTGACTTCATTATTTTTTCCTTCTTCAAGACACTCTTACGTGCAACAAGTGGTGGTATCATTGGACCCAGGCGTGACCGGTGATGCGCCCCTAGTGTGCGCTGTTTTTCTGCGTATTTTATGTCAATTTAATTCCCTGAGACGACATCAAAAACTTAACCCGACACGAAGTTACATAGTAACTTAGCTTTAAAAAATATGGCCAAAAACTTGACCCAAATTATATTATGCATTTAATGTGCAAAATTTAAATGTTATACAAATTATATAAATTAGTTCACACTATGGATTCCACACAAGTGCACGTATCACTTTAAGTAATATTAGGCTTTCCTTAAAAACCCCTGTATCGATCCCATGAAGAAGTGAGATAAGAGGTCCTTAGTCAAATTCCAGTATACTACTATTAGTTGTTAGTTTGGAAGATCGATTTAAGTGATTTTTCTAACAAGTATTCCTAAATGTAAGTTTTAAGTTTAAAATAACTAATAATTATTTCTAAATAAAAATATTAATTCCAAAGATAACCCTTTTTGGATGAATTGGATTGGAGAATTTTGAGATGTTAAAAAGTACTATTCTTATGTAGTGAATTGGATAATGTAAAGGAATGAGATAAATTAAATATTGTATGTGCCAAATAAGAGAAATTTTAATTCTCTACCCTCAGTAAAGTGTTATAGAGATTCGTTGGCTAATCTTAGGTTTAGTCTCGAAATCTGTGGTTAGGTTGGGAGGATACTGGCTCTCACTCTGGATCTCCCACTTCCCTTCTCCTAAAGGCTAACTCTCGCTCTAGTTCTTAAATACTAAGACCAAATTGGGGATTTTAGTCTGTCACCCTAGAATCTCCAATTCTTGGCCCAGTAATATATATATTTCCTTATTTATTTGCACTCAACCCCCATTAACTTCACCATCCATGGAATTTGAATGTGGTTCAACTTTGTTGAGAAATACACTGCCCTCTCGGGTCTTAATGTAATTACAACAAATTTTAACACTACAACGAGCCCTTATTGTAATATAAAGGAAGTGCAAGTAAAAACCATCATATTTATAATCAAAACATCTTATAGCATGCATCCCATTATCCTAAACATGAATCATACTCATTACAAAATAAAAGTAAAAGAAAAACATTGGCATAATCTTCTCATGCCACAATTTTCTAATAAGAAAGATACATCACAAAGCACAAAGAAAGCAGAACGAAAAACTTCTTTCATCAAAGAAAATCTACTAGATAAGTGTTTACAAAATTAGAAGATAATAAATAACACAATACTTAGCTTTTTTTCCTTGAAAGAAAGAAAAAAATCTCTCCCATAAAGTCTCCCGCTGATCCATGTAATGCTAGTACATCTCCTTATGGATTCTCTCAAAATCCCCTCATCAATCTCTCTAAAAAGGTAGAAATCTACATTTTTACTCCTATTATAAGATCTATAAACATTCTCCATGTTTTTCTACTCACACACACACTTTTTATGACATAAAATCAATCTATTATAGTGTAGGAACAAATTTCCCAAGATATGCCTCAAGCAACCTTCCAAAAATTGTCCAACTTCAATGTATATGGGAAAATAACCATCCTTGGTGTCGTCGGTACCGTTTTTGGGCACTTTCGGAGCCGTTTCTTGTAATTTTCTGGACTCTAGCTCTTCGGCGACCATTCTGGCGCCGTCGAGGCCACCCTGCAGTAGCTCCACCATTTTTTTCTGTGTTGCTCCGATTTAGCTTCGTTTTGCCCTGTTTCAGTTGCATTGCCTGAGAGATAGACCTACAAAAAAAGCATGAAAACAACCTTCCTTTAAAATGTAATTTCTTTCAAAAATATGTGAGAAGTGAAAAGTGAATAGTAGATTAAGCATAGAAAGACATATCAAAATGTGCCAGGCCAGAATTATCTTTCTTGCTCGTGTTTACTCCAAATTGCACCATTTTTGCTTTATTTTCTCTAAAAGTCCATTTTTGTACTTGAAACCAAAATTATGCAAAATACCTTCCTTTAAAGTGTAATATCATTAAAAATTTTTAAAATAGAGCATAAAATATATATGAAAAAATGGATAATTTTTAGGCTTATTAAAATCCCCCAAACTTAAATGTTACTTGTCCGCAAGTAACACTTTTACTTCATAAAAAATGACTTATGGTACAGAGTTCAACTTCTAAATTTCTATAATTTGGTCTACTAAATATAATTGCACAACATAAGAAAACTTTTTAACAACTTAAGTCAAAACTAAAAAGTGTAACAATTCTTAGTATTCAAGTCTAAGATTTCTGATTCTCTATTCATCTCAAGAAGAATTGCAATTTGTCATATTAAAGTTACTAAAAATATTCATATGAAAAAGAACTTCATGAGATCTTTATTAGTAAGGATGCTAATACTCAAATACAAGTTTAGAAAATTTTATAAAGCTTTCTTCCTCAAGTTGATTCAAGTGAAGCCAATTTTTAATTAGGCATCTCCTCAAGTTTCTCCTCACATAATTTTTTTTCTTTTTCTTTTTCTTTTTCTTTTCTTTTGCTTTTTAGATTTTCTTTTTCTTTTCTTTCAGGATCATATTCAAACCTTTTTTCCTTTTTTTTTCTTTTTCATGTGAGGGTTACTATATCTGGATAGTTTTTAATGATTTTGAACTTCTCTATCCTCTTCTTAAAGTTAAAAACTTTTCACATTTCTTCACTTTGTAAATTCATATTAACACTGAAGACTTTTTATAAAGTCTCATTCTTTTCTTCTTACATGAAACTCTAAGATTCTTAATACTTCAAAAATACAATTTCTTTTACTTTAAGAAGAAAAAGCATAGTTTTACCCTTTTGTACCAAACATCTTAACTCTAGAATTAGCTTTCATTATTGAAAACTTTTACTTAAGTCTACTATATATTTAGAAACACAAATATAATTATCTAAAGTTAGCCTCTAATACCAAAGGTCATGTCAAATTAAATTTTTAAGATATAGCTAATTGTGGACAAAAAAAACTTAGTTTCCTTCTTTTAAAAGAAAATTTTCTTCCCCGCAAACTTGATATTTAAAATATTTTGCAACTAATTATATAAAATGTAGCAGGAGAAAAAGTAAAAGTTAAATCTACTTACTACTACAACATCCTATCAAATTCATATACATTCATAATCAGGATAGAATGACTGCAAGAGAAAGTAAATCGAGCCTAAAACATGCTTGAAATAATATTAAACTAAAAGGAAGTATACTCACTTTAAAATTTTATTTTTATTCATACCCCTAAACTTGGTTTTTAACAAGTATAGCATTTAGTACAAAAGATATAAGCAGGAAGAAAAACAGTTCCAAAATTCTATCTACCACAAATGTCTATAAAAACAACTACAATTATTTATTAGAATAGAAAAAGTGTAGTAGAAAGTAAATATAAAATAAACATGTCAGAATGAAATTAACTAAACAAAATTCAAACTAGCATAATAGGTATCAACATGGTAATATAATGATGTTCTTTAAGTCTTATATATTATTGTAACACAAACACAAACACACATGTTAAATGAGGTCAATTCTTCCTTTAACTCATTGCATCTCACTAACATACTTCCAATTTATAACAGAATCACTACACAGATATATTGGGTACTTATAAATGATTTTATATATTCTAATCACAAAGATAAGATTATCCTTGATACATTGGGTTGTGAACACCAACCTTAGGTGTCACCATATTCCATTAATTAAGCACCTCAAACAGTTATAAGGATAGTGTAAATTCATCCACATGTTTCTCATCAAATAGGTTGGGTACTCCTAACAAATGAAAGTAAGGTCAAAGAAAAGAAGTAACAAAATTGAGTGGAATTTTCACTAATAAATTCATAATGTCTCTTCTAGAACTCAAGTCTAAGTGAGACCCGAGTTGTAGTGGACTCGTCAATCCAACTACTACAACAGAACACAAGAGTTTAACCATAATAAGAAGTTAAGAAATCACATTCCTCATGACACACAAAAAGCAAATCAAACCACTAACAATCCAAAAATCTACCATACATCAATCAAATTGATCAATCCACACTAAATCAAACACTAACAATCATAACTCTTAAGCACACTAAATCAAACCACACTGATAATTATGGGTTGCCTTTCATAAAGCGCTTTGTTTAATGTCTTCAGCTTGACAAATGATTCCCCCTGGATTAAAATTTCATTTAAGTAATCCTTGATCAAACACCCAATCTTTTCCAGATCCAGGGATTCCTACAAAGTCCTCAAATTTAAAATTTTCTTTTAGCTCTTCCTTTACATATTGATTCATATCATCGTTCCTCATATTTCTTTCTAGATCCAATATTCTTCTATTTATTTTATTAATTTTCATATTAACATCATCCTTAAATTTAATAAGAAATGAATCTTTATAAGATACTTCATGATCTCCCAAATTTTGGATCGCATTACCTCTAGATAATTCAGATTCTGGATCAAATTCTTCTTGGTTACTCTTTTTTTCAGTCTTGTCTTTCAATCCATCCCTTTGGTATTGAGTAAATGATAGAGGTGGTCTTTCTATATTTATCTTAGTTGAGGAAATAAATTTTCCTAAATTCGTAGGGATTTTTTTCATTTGTCTTTCAATCTCCTTATCCTCATTTCTCAACTCAAAGTTATTTTGAAACATATCCTCGAATTATCTTCTAAATATTATTTCGATAACTTTATATTGCTCATCATTCATCTCTTTAGGGTTTTTCTTAGGGTCATTAGGTAAAATCTCTGGGGGGTAGCTGTTAATAGCATTAATAATTTGCTCTAGTTGGTTTTCTTCATTCCTTAGTGCGACCTCTTGATTTTCCAACTCACTTGTAATTTGGATCACAACCTTTTCTAACATTAATTCCTTCTCATCCTGTGGGTTAGAGTTAAATTAAGGATGATCATTAATTGAGTTAATAATCTGCCCGAACTGGTTTTCCATATTCCTTATTGCGGTCCCTTGACACTCCAACTCACTTTCCATTTGAATAACAACCTCTTCTAATAAATCCTTCTCCTCATTTTGGGGGTTGAAGTTAAAATTATGAGGAAAAGAAAGTTCATCATTAAAATCATCTTGAATATTCCATGTACATGTCTGATTAAATTACTTATCTAACCAAAATTGGTTTTCTCCATCAAAATTATTATTCTTATTAAAATTCAAATGATTTTCCTAACCTGGATTGTANCCCACTAGACTGGATACCACATTATGGGCTTACAGAACTACTTATAAGACTTCTATCAGAATGACTTCTTACACGCTAATTTTTGGAAAGACTTGTCACTTACTAGTAGAATTGGAGCATAAAGCATATTGAGAAATTAAAGAATTCAATAATAATTTGAAAGATGCTGGTAAAAAGAGATTGTTACAATTAAATGAATTGGAAGAATTTAGAAATGAGTCTTATGATAACGACAGAATTTATAAGAAAAAACTAAAGTTATGGAATGATCGGAAGATTAACCAAAAGAACTTTGAACTAGGACAAGAAGTTTTGCTTTACAACACTAGTTAAAGTTATTCCCCTGGGAAATTGAAGTCTCGTTGGTTATGACCCTTTATTGTGACTCAAGTTTATACTTACGGAGCTATTGAGATTGAAGATCAGAAAACTAGAAATAGATTTAAAGTAAATGGACACAGTTTAAAACCATATTTTGAGGGTAAAAGACCAAATTTTAAAGAGGTTTTAATGATCAGTCAACCTAAATGACACTTGAACAGGTCGAGCTGATGAAGTTAAAACCAGCGCTTTATGGGAGGTCGACCTGAATAACACCTGAATAGGTCGGGCTGACGACGTTAAACCAAGCACTTTATGGGAGGCAACCTTTATTTTTACTTTATTCACAATTATAGTAGTTGTTATTTGACTTATGAGAGGCAACCCATAATTATCTTTACTTTTATGGCGATCATAGTAGTTTTTATTTGAAATTATCATTAGTTTATGGTAGTATTAAGCTCTACTACTCTTATTTACCCTTAAATCATCATAACAATTGGATCCATAGAGAAAAATCGGAACGCATTCCGACGAGAGCGAAATTGTGCAATTTTTGCCTTAGGCGCCAACGGCGGGTTTAGCTCGCCGACGGTGCCCTTGACTCCGTCGACGGCGAGACCGACGAGATGGCAGTTTCTAGGGTTTGAATGGTGGTTTTTGGCAGTTTTTTTGCGGGATTTACCCTTTTAAACTCCTAAATTCGATTCCTAAGTCATATTTCCCCCAAAAAAGAAGTGAAACTCCACTAAATTCATTCCTATGGCGTCCAATTCCTCTAATAATCCCAAAATGCGAGTTTTCAATCTGTGAAAGTTTATTAGTGCAGAAGCGCAACGAATCTTCAACAAGTTACTGATGAAGAAAAGATTAATTAAAGAATTAGGATTCATAAATCGTGGATTGAATAATCCCTCAATGGAAATTGAAGAGACGATAGTGCGGCGAAGATGGGAAGTGTTGTTCTATATTATCGCCATTGTGGTTGTTCCTGTGGTAAAGGAATTTTATGCAAATTTGCTTGGAATGAACCAGGGAGTCATTTATGTGCGAGGTAGATGGATCACTTTCACTCCTGTAAGGATCAATGAATTATACATGATCGAGAACATTCCTGTCTGCCACTATTCCAACTTCATCCCAACAAGAAACCAGATGAATGAAATTTACCAATATTTAACGGATGAAACTGATGACTGGGAAATGAGAGAGAATGGGTATGTTAGTTTTTCTGCAACACTCCTAAATTTCGTTTCAAAATACTGGCACTTTTTCATTTCTGCGAAATTGTTATCGTCAATGAAGATCGATAAAGTTTCTAAAGAAAGTGCTATTTTGAATTACTGCATCCAAAGAGGACTGTCGATCAATATTGGATCAATAATTGTGAAGTCGATTTTGGGCCTGAACGTTCATGGATCAACTTATGGGCTTGGACACCCTTCCACAATTTTCTCACAAGTGTCCTACAAAAATTGGGAAAAAGGTACTTCTACCTTGGAAGCCTTTGGACACAACTGAGAGATTCCCAGCTTTTAATGATGAAAATGACATGACCATTATAGTTGATCAATCATCTCAGAATTCACTGACAGTTCAACCCTTAATTCCTGATAAGACTCTGGTGATCTTGCGCAGAATCAAGAAATTGGAGGAGGAACAAAATATCATGAATGCAATAAAAAATATCTCCAATTTATTCAATCATCTAGACTGGAGGATGAAAGAACATTTTGATCACTCTGGATATTTAGAAGATAGTTTTATACGGCTGATGAGAAGGATGAAATTGATAGAAGAGGATTCTACTGAAGAATTTCCATACCAACCCTTCTATAACCTCTTCGTTCATGTGCAATCAATGGGTGATCTCAGAGGAGCATCTAGTACTGAATCTGATAAATAATAGATTTATATTACTACCTGTCTGTCTATCTATGTAATTTAGTTTGAACTTTGCATTTACTTTATTTTAGAATTATGCTTTTAGATCTGTGTATAGTTGAGACTAAGTATAGGATGTTTTGTTTTCAGCGTCTTGAGTGTTGTGGCTTGGATTGCAACGCTGAATCAATGTGTTGAGGTTGATAAAATACCAAACTTAGGTGTGTCATGTAACATATATTGTACCCCTTGGAATTTATATATAAATGTGATGTTTCGTGTTGTGAAAGTTTATTTTTGATAAGTACATCATTTAATCACTTAAAATTATGTCTATAATGATTGAAAGGATGTCGTTAAGGCTTGAAATTGATCGAAATCGCAAAAAAATTGGGAATTGAACCAAAATTAATAGAGCCCGCCGATGGCGCCCTTGACCCCGCCGAAGGCGGATTTTTCTCGAGAGTTCTGTTTAAATTTCAATAGAGCGCGCTGACGGCGCCATCTACCCCGTTGACGGTGAGATTGCAGAAAAACACCTTTTACCGTGATTTTGACCAGTCAACTGCCGCTATTCATCATCCCCTTCCTCCTAAAAATGCAATTTTTGACCTAGAGCTTAAGAGATCTTGGATTTGGGGGATTTCAAGGCATTTTGACACCGAATTTGATCATGTCTAGGTAAGAGCTTCACTCTAAGTTAAAAATACTTTATTTTCACATTGAATTTATTCCACATTGAGGAGATCCAAAAAATTTGAGAATGTGAAGAAAATATTGGGAAGAAATTCATGGAACTTAGTTTTGAACTCTTAGAATTACCTTCGGAAGCCATCATTTGCATATTTGAAGTATATTTTGGAATTTTTCTATGATTTGATTAGATTGAAATGGCTCCACATCAAAAGAGACAAATTGAGTGCAAGAACCCTCTCTTCATCAATGCAATGGCTCAATCAAGATTTACTTCAGTATTTGAAGGAAAGAAGTGTATACAAGATCGAGTTTTTGAGAGCCCAGGAGGAGAGATTGAACGAGTTATTGCCGAGCGGAGGTGGTAAAAATTTTGTGACACCACCAACAAAGCTGATGCAAATGTTGTGAAGGAGTTCTACGCCAACGTAATCTATTCTAAAGATGGAATAGTTCAAGTGCGGGGATTTCCTGTTGAATTTAATGCCGCCCGCATCAACACCTTTTACGAAGTCCTAGACTCTTATAGCTGCCACTATGAATCCTTTAGTACGATGGAAGGCCCCCTAAATGATGTGATCAACTCTCTCACTGATGGGAAAGGAACATAGAAGATTAAACAATGAGAACAGATAAATGTTTCTGCTTCCATGTTGAATGCCACCTCTAAGGCGTGGCACTATTTTATTTCTTCTACTCTGTTACCAACTTATCACCATAGTGAGGTAACTAGAGATAGAGATATTCTAAATTTTTGTATTCAGAATAATAGAACTATAAATGTGGGGAGAATTATTTTTAAGAGTATATTGACTATGGCAAGGAGTGAGACAAGTGGAGGTCTAGGACATTCTGGCCTTATTTATGCACTTTGCTAACTTTTTGGAGTGGAAGCTAGAGATGAAGAATGGGTTTATCCTATGAAACCCATTGGTAAGGCCAATTTGAAAACTTCTGAATCCCATGAGAAATAGAGAACTAGAAGTAGAAGTCAAGAACCTTCTACTAGTAAAGATGTCCCTTCTATAAGTTATGACCTTCCACCTTCTAGTTCCCCTACCCTAACTGACTTGATGAATGAGTTGACCTTAGCGGAAGAGCATAGAGTTAATAAATGAAAGGATTGGAGGTTTAGAACATCCATATGATTATGATAGTGAGTACTTTTAGAGGCATTCAAATTTTAAGGTAGCTTATTACGAAGCTCAGGCCCGACACTATAGAGGTGAGCCTGATGTTACTTTCCCTGATTGCCCACGATATACTCAGTATCAGCCCGATCCACATGCTGGTCAAGGAGATGAAGACATAGTGTGGGATTTTGATATTTGAATCTAATTGATGTTCTTGTATTTGTACTTTTATTTCTATGATCTTTTGTAATAGAAATGGATGTTTATGTGTATTTAGACTTTCATTTTTATTATTATGTTATACTTGGATAATTTTTAATTTCTGTTATAAAGTTAGTGTGGTAGTTAAATTTGCATGTGTAGTATAATAGATGTTGAGTAGTATTTTTTGGATTGTAATGTAATGTGATTTTTACTTTCGCATTTTAATTGTAATTGTTTTGTGTAGTATTGTGGGTGTGTTAGGAAATATTGTGCTTTTTTAATGTTTTAGTTTTATACTTATTTCAAATTTCATTACCCAGAAATTTCTCTAATGATTTATATGTGTAGAAAGCTCATAATGTTATAGACCAGGTGAAATAGAAATTTTGAGAAGGCCTGCAAAAATTTCAGAATGATGAAAATGCCTAAAATACCGAGCTATCATTTATATTTAAAGTTTTTCCTTCCACCAGTATCATCTTATATTGAAAAATTTAAGTTTGGGGGAGGGAAGAAAAAGATTAATTGTTAGATGTCCTTGTCGGCGTTATTTTGGGGATTGGTTTGTTTGTGGGGTTGCCCGTAAGAAGCTGTCGGTCGTCGAAATCAAAATCCCGTCGCCCGCTCCGGAAGGACGTTGAAGTATGAAATCAAACTGACCCCATAATTTTCATAGTTTAAAATGAAAGAGAAGGACGTTGAAGTATGAAATCAAATTGACCCCATATTTTTCATAGTTTAAAATGAAAGAGCTCTGTACCTTAAATCCTGTGTCTATCCCAAAGGAAAAACACAAGCCTTGAGGATGAGGCTCGATCAAAATAAACTAATGAATGTATGACATCCGTTTGGTCTACGAAACCTTTATATTTGCTGACAAGTTCCCGTATTTAATATAAAGGATTAAATAGGGTTTATATTAAGCTGGGTTCGGACATGCTTCCTTAAGGGCAAGCCCCTATAGTTAATTACATCTTAAATGACCAAAGCCACTTAAGAAAACTCTCGATAAAAATCAAGCAATATTATCTTCAAGGAATTTCAAAGGGTAGGACTCTTCAACGAAATCGGACATAGAGGTGTGCAAGGGGATTGGTTCAAATTTGTAACATTTTTTATTGTAGAATCCAAAGAAAGAAGAACTAGGGGATGTCATGGATCCAGAGGAGAACCTCGGTGACTTCCCAAGCTATCCTAATGTTTGGCTTCAATTTTGAGGAGAAATATTTAGATTTTTCATCATGCCAATTTTATTAGTTAGGGCTTACATTCGTGTGAAATGATCACACGAATAGCCTGGAAGATGTGAGGATTTATGTCGTGACAAACGACAACCTCAGAGTCCTAAGACGAGTTAGGGCTTATATTGTATAGCAGGGCTATGCAAAGGCCTAAAGATAAGGCAAGGATTTACGTTGCATAAGAAAGCAACCTCGAAGTCCTATGGCTTTGTTGTTTAGGTCTAAGGAAGGAAGATTGGTTTAGCTAGGAAGACAGATTTTGCTGTTGAAGATGGCCGTGCTGCCCACCAAGCTAGCTCCAAGCTCATGCCGCGACGAGTTTGAATTATCTAGTGTATCAAGTTATAATACAAATCAAGTGGCCCTATGGTTGAAGTTCTTTAAATTTTATGAGGGCGTATTAAAGTTTATTAGAGCGTTATCTGTTAGGATCCTAGGGTTCCCTCGTTCCGACATCACTATTTTCTATTGGATTCACTTAGTCCAAATGAACTTACTAAACCCAACTTAATGAGTTCCATAATTTTGTTTGAACCGTGGGAAGCCTCGTTAGCAACCGTAGGTTACCTCCTTCGAGGGATTCCCGATCATCCGATAGAGATGTTTTAATGTTTGTGTGATGTTTGTGATTAAATTTTGAGTTGTTTTATATTTTGAATGTTGTGGCGGTGAGTGTGATGTTTGTGATTAAATTTTGAGTTGTTTTTATATTGAATGTTGTGGCGGTGAATTTTATCTTGGTTGATTTTTAATTTTAGGTTTTGGTTATGGTTATGATTATGATTAACATGCAAGTTTATGTTGTTTTCATGCACGTAGGTAAATCCAAGTATAAAACATGCAAGGAAAAGACAGAAGAAAGATGGTACTATAAAATGTGAAAGCGTACCAGGCGAGTCTTCTCGTTCCACCACCTGAAACTTAAAATTCATGCAAGGGCATTTATGAAGAGCAGAAAAAGTAAAGCTCTGGGGGGGTTCCTAACTCTATGTTGTATTTTTTTAAGTCCTTATAAGTTTAAGGATGATTCCTTTAAGCAAAGAATATTAAGTTTAATAGGCCTCTGAGGTATCCAACAAGTTAAGNTAGGAGGAGCAGTGGTGACAAAATTAGTGGTAACAACGGTAGTAGCAACTCGAATTCTTATGCAGAATTTGACGGGAATGTGAGGTAGCAAAATTTCAATTGATCTTTGAGACTGGCGGGCAACTTTGACATCTTTCAAAATCTCTTTCTTCATTCAAGGGGACACCTTGCATCCCACTAACTTAAGTAATTCAACCACTAAACATCCTTCTTTAACGGCCAATCTGTAGAATAATGTACGGACTTTGGTGATAGGAGTGGGTTTCTCCTTCTCCTCATCACGATCATGGAACAACAAAAAGGCGGAACCAATTTTTTGAATACTTTCATACCCATTAGCATCCATTAATGGGTAGAACCTACTCCCTTGCAGAAGTGGAGAGGTTTCAAGCAATCTGAGTTCCTCTTGGCGAGGAAACTCATCAACAAATACTTTTTCTAGAATTTGGACCTTAGCAGCCTTCTGAATCCTTTGACTGTGATTTCTTAATTGAGACCTAGTTAACGATATGGACTTTGAACTAGATCCGATTTCAAATACCGATGGTGGGGGTGGTAAATCCTCCAGTTGTATCTTCCGCAATTATAATTTTCATTCCTTTAGCAGACAAGGGAACAACAGACTTAACATGTGTCACGGTAGCAATATTCTTCACCTTCTTGCAGGAAGGGAAATCTTGAGGACAATTCTAGTTGAAACCAATAGACGGTTCTTGTACTTCCCGAGCGGCAACTTTCATTACGATAAATGGGGCCTTTCCAAGCATGACTTTGAGTTCATCGAATCTGACTCCAAACTTGATGGTGGGGGTGACATTGTGGACATCGCGGCTAATTGGCAAGTTACAGGAAAAAGTGAGCATTAGGAACACCATTACAACAGCTTCAAAAAGAAAGCTCTGGGTTAGTTCTTTGGCCAATATCTTGTAATTCTAGTGCAAAACACTAAAACTTAACAAGGATCACAATGTAAGCTAGGCAAGTCATTATTAAATTTTAATTTGTGAAAACTTTAAAATTTAATAAAGTAAATTAATAGTAGCGGAACTTAATTAATTAAAAGTTTAAAGTTAACCAAGCACACAAAAATTTGATTTAATTTGCAAAGTACCAAAACAAATCAAGAAAGCGAGAAGNCTGTAAACTGGGCAAGTCATTATTAAATTTTAATTTGTGAAAACTTTAAAGTTTAATAAAGTAAATTAATAGTAGCGGAACTTAATTAATTAAAAGGTTAAAGTTAACCAAGCACACAAAAATTTGATTTAATTTGCAAAGTACCAAAACAAATCAAGAAAGGGAGAAGAATAAAGTTTACGACCCAGTGCAAGACCAACTTCACAACGTACATTGCTTAGGTGGAACTAGTCCACCAACACACCTATTAGGGGTCCGACTCCACTGTCGGCGTTATTTCGGGTTGGTTTGTGAGGAGTTGCCCGTAAGAAGCTGTCGGTCATCGGAATCAAAATTCCGTTGCCCGCTTCGGAAGGACGTTGAAGTATGAAATCAAACTGACCCATATTTTTCATAGTTTAAAATGAAAGAGCNAGCATTATTTCGGGTTGGTTTGTGGGGAGTTGCCCGTAAGAAGCTGTCGGTCATCGGAATCAAAATCTCGTCACCCGCTTCGGAAGGACGTTGAAGTATGAAATCATATTGACCCATATTTTTCATAGTTTAAAAAGAAAGAGCACTGTACCTCAAATCCTGTATCTATCCCGAAGGATAAACACAAGACTTGAGGATGGCACTGTACCTCAAATCCTGTATCTATCCCAAAGGATAAACACAAGACTTGAGGATGAGGCTGTTTAAATGAAAGAGCGTTGTACCTCAAATCTTGTATCTATCCCAAAGGATAAACACAAGACTTGAGGATGAGGCTCGATAAAAAAAACTAAGGAAAGTATGACGTCTGTTTGGTCTGCGAAACCTTTGTATTTTCCCACAAGTTCCTAGCATTGTACTTCAAATCCTATATCTATCCCGAAGGATAAACACAAGACTTGAGGATGAGGCTCGATCAAATATTAAGGAAAGTATGACGTTCGTTTGGTCTGCGAAACCTTTGTATTTACTGACAACTTCCCCTATTTAATATAAATGATTAAATAGGGTTTATATTAAGCTGGGTTCGGACATGCTTCCTATAAGGGCAAGCCCCTATAGTTAATTACATCTTAAATGACCAAAGTCACCTAAGAAAACTCTCGATTAAAATCAGGAAATATTATCTTTAAGGAATTTCAAAGGGTAGGACTCTTCAACGAAATCAGACATGGAGGTGTGCAAGGGGATTGGTTCAAACTTGGAACATTTTTTATTGTAGAATCCAAAGGAAGAAGGACTAGGGGATTTCATGGATCCACAGGAGAGCCTCGGTGACTTCCCAAGCTATCCTAATGTTTGGCTTCAGTTTTGAGGAGAATTATTTGGGTGTTTCATCCTACCAATTTTATTAGTTAGGGCTTATATTCGTGTAAAATGATCACACAAAGAGCCTAGAAGATGTGAGGATTTAGATCGTGACAAACGACAACCTCGGAATCCTAAGACGAGTTAGGGCTTATATTGTATAGTAGGGCTAGAAGATGTGAGGATTTAGGTCATGACAAACGATAACCTCGGAATCCTAAGACGAGTTAGGGCTTATATTGTATAGCAGGGCTATTAACAAACGACAACCTCGGAATCCTAAGACGAGTTAGGGCTTATATTGTATAGCAGGGCTATGCGACAACCTTGGAGTCCTAAGACGAGTTAGGGCTTATATTGTATAGCAGGGCTATGCAAAGGCCTAAGAATCCTAAGACGAGTTAGGGCTTATATTGTATAGCAGGGCTATGCAAAGGCCTAAAGATAAAATCTCGAAATCCTAAGATGAGTTAGGGCTTATATTATATAGCAGGGCTATACAAAGGCCTAAAGATAAGTCCTAAGACGAGTTAGGGCTTATATTGTATAGTAGGGCTATGCAAAGGCCTAAAGATAAGGTGATTTACGTTGCATAAGCAAGCAACCTCGAAGTCTTATGGCTTTGTTGTTTAAGTCTAAAGAAATACATTGCATAAGCAAGCAACCTTGAAATCTTATGGCTTTGTTGTTTAAGTCTAAGGAAGGAAGAGCGGTTTAGCTGGGGAAGAAAGATTTTACTGTTGAAGATGGTCGTGCTGCCCACCAAGCAAGCTCCAAGCTCGTTGCCGCGACGAGTTTGAGTTATCTAGTGTGTCAGATTATAATATCAAATCAGGTGGCCCTATGGTTGAAGTTCTTTAAATTTTATGAGGGCCTATTAAAGTTGATTAGAGCTACACCGGTTAGGATCCTACGATTCCCTCATTCTGGTATCACTATTTTCTATTGGATTCACTCAGTTCAAATGAACTTACTAAACCCAAATTAATGAGTTCCATAATTTCATTTAAATCGTGGGAAGCCTCGTTACCTCCGAGGGATTCCCGATCATCCGATAGAGATGCCTTAATTTAGTTGAAGTTGTAGTTTTGTGTGATGTTTGTGATTAAATTTTGAGTTATTTTGTATTTTGAATGTTATGGGGGTGAATTTTATCTTGGTTGATTTTAATTTTGGTTTTGGTTTTATTTAACATGCAAGTTTATGTAGGTAAATGCAAGCATGAAACATGTAAGGAAGAGGCAGAAGGAAAATAACACTATAAACTGTAAAAGCGTACCCGGCGAGTCTTCTCGTTTCACCTCCTGGAACAACGTACATGTTAAGGCAGTTTATGAAGAGCAGGAAAGGTAAAATTTTTGTAATTTTCCTAACCTTATGTCATATATTGGTAAGTCCTTAAAAAGTTTAATTAAGGATGATTCCATTGAGCAAAGAATATTAAGTTTAATAGGCCTCTGAGGTATCCAACAAGTTAGGAGGGGGAAGCAGGTCCATGCCTCCCTCTCACCAATTGGTGAAAAGCCTCAAGTCCATTTAAACTCATTATGTTACTTAATGGTTCATCCTGTAAATATCCTTATTACTCAATGAACATTGATATCTCAATTATCCCTAAGAAAGGGGTAATTATCATTTGTCATTAAATTTAAGAATTATGTGGGTGAAGACCCTTAAAGGGGCAAGTTAGTGTAATTTGGACACTTAGCAAAATTTTAATCCTAATTGGGCTTAGTGGTGTTTCAAGGATGTTTGATTTTGTTTA
>JXCR01019597.1:532755-549095 GCA_002079205.1 Phalaenopsis hybrid cultivar
TTCTTCTTTTTCAATGATGATGCCTCAAGAAGGGGCGTCTCAGTAGAGACATCGGTATGTCGAGGGAAGGTATGCTCCTCGTGGTGTAGACCGGTTACAGTGTCAGGTAATCATCCTGTCTTTCTTTCCATGATTGTAGAAATAACGGGTGAACCTCTCGGACCCAGTTTTGACTTAATCGACCGTCGACTTGTGGTTCTGGTGGTGGTGTGATCGGTGGTGACCATAACAGTATCGACTAGGTTTTCCAAACGGAGCCAGATGGGAACATGGGTAGGTGACTCTATAATCGACCTACGAGATTTTCTAGCGGACTTAATATCCTTCCAAAATTTCATTCTTCATATGAGGGGAAATCGCATGTCCCACTCATTTAAGTAGCTCACTAACAGTACATCCTTCTTTAATAGCAATGCTTCTGAAGACTGTACTAACTCGGGTGATGGGGCTGAATTTCTTTCCCTTCTCACCATGTCCATGAGGTGATGGTAATGCAGCAGCAATCTTCCAGATACTTTCATATCCATCAGTATCTGTCAGAGGATAGAATCTAGTTCCTCGCAGGAGTGGGTAGACTTCTGGTAATACCTCTTCAATTTGATGAGGCTTCTTCTCATCAGGTGTGTTCTCAAGAATCTGGGCTGTGATGGCCCTCCGAATCTCCTATTGCGGTTCCTCCTTTGAGTTCGGGTCAGTGGTACTGTCCTTGAGCTTGACCCGATTTCAAACACGGGTGGCAGAACAGTTAATCCTTCAGCTGAATCTTCAACGACCGTCACTTCTTTCCCCTTAGCAGCAACGGGGATAGCAGGCTTGATGACGGCAGCTTTAGCTTTCTTACTTGTAGGGAGGTCTTGAAGGCAGCTTAAACTGAATTTTGCAGACGACTCTTGAACTTCCGGGGTAGCGATCTTCATTACCACGAACGGGGCTTTCCCGAGGATAACCTCGAGGTCTTCNCCACAGATGGTGGAACAGTTAACCCTTCAGTCGAATCCTCAATGACCATCACTTCTTTCCCCTTAGCAGTAGCGGGGATAGCAGGCTTGATGACGGCAGCTTTAGCTTTCTTACTGGTAGGGAAGTCTTGAAGGCAGCTCAAACTGAATTCTGCAGACGGCTCTTGAACTTCCGGGATAGCGATCTTCATTACCACGAACGGGGCTTTCCCGAGGATAACCTCGAGGTCTTCGAATCCAGCTCCGAACTTGATGGTGGGAGCCACGTTACGGGCGTTGCGATCCGTCGGCAGGTTGCAAGAAAAGGTCAGCGTTGGGTAAGCCATCGCAGCAGGCTTTAAAGCCGAAAGTTTTAGGGTCAGCTATATGGCCAAAAACTTTGAAATCATTAGTGCATGCACTGAAGAAATAGAGGTTAATCTGTAGACCGGGCGGGTCTTAATTTACAGGTAATTTTAACATCTTTATTTAAAAGGGTGTAAAATTAAATTAATGTTTCAAAGTGCACACAGCACAACACGAGTCAGTTCAACCCACGAAGTGTCAAACCAAATGTGGAAAAGAGTTGCGAGAAAGTTTAGGACCCAGTGCGGGACCCAATTCGTGGCAGAAAATGCCCAGGTGGAGTTAATCCACCAACACACCTATTGGGGGTCTGACCCCACATAAAATTTTAAAGAGTCCTTAATGGCCTTCTGAACCCCTCTGTTCAAAAGATGGTTGAACAGCTAGTCCTAAAGTCTAAGGAGTTAGCAGTACTTTCCCAAGACAGAAATGGATAAAGTATGCCAACGGAAGAAGGGTAATTTGATCCAAGGGGGACGTGGACATATTACTGACGTGTGAAGATATTATTTCTTGATTTGTATGGAGAGAAAAGCTTGTCCCCAGCGGAGTCGCCAGAAGCTATCGGCGTTATTTTGGGGATTGGTTTGTTTGAGGGGTTGCCCGTAAGAAGCTGACGGTCGTCGGAATCGAAATCCTGTCGCCCGCTTCGAAAGGACGTTGAAGTATGAAATCAAACTGACCCCATAACTTTTATAGTTTAAAATGAAAGAGCTCTGTACCTTAAATCCTGTGTCTATCCCAATGGATAAACACAAGACTTGAGGATGAGGCTGGATCAAAATAAATTAAGGAAAGTATGACGTCCGTTTGGTCTGCGAAACCTTTGTACTTGCCGACAAGTTCCCCTATTTAATATAAAGGATTAAATAGGGTTTATATTAAGTTGGGTTCGGACATGCTTCCTATAAGGGCAACCCCTATAGTTAATTACTTCTTAAATGACCAAAGTCACTTAAGAAAACTCTCAATAAAAATCAAGAAATATTATCTTCAAGGAATTTCAAAGGGTAGGACTCTTCAACGAAATCGTATAGAGGTGTGCAAGGGGATTGGTTCAAATTTGGAACATTTTTTATTGTAGAATCTAAAGAAAGAAGAACTAGGGGATGTCATGGATCCAAAGGAGAACTTCAGTGACTTCTCAAGCTATCCTAATGTTTGGCTTCAATTTTGAGGAGAAATATTTAGATGTTTCATCCTGCCAATTTTATTAGTTAGGGCTTACATTCGTGTGAAATGATCACACGAATTGCCTGAAAGATGTGAGGATTTAGGTCGTGACAAACGACAACCTCGGAGTCCTAAGACGAGCTAGGGCTTATATTGTATAGCAGGGCTATGCAAAGGCCTAAAGATAAGGTGAGGATTTACGTTGCATAAGCAAGCAACCTCAAAGTCCTATGGCTTTGTTGTTTAGGTCTAAAGAAGGAAGATTGGTTTAGCTGGGGAAGACAAATTTTGCTGTTGAAGATGGCCGTGCTGCCCACCAAGCTAGCTCCAAGTTCTTGCCATGACGAGTTTGAATTATCTAGTATATCAAGTTATAATATCAAATCATTTGGCCCTATGGTTGAAGTTCTTTAAATTTTGTGAGGGCATATTAAAGTTGATTAGAGCGTCACCGGTTAGGATCCTACGGTTCCCTCATTCCGGCATCACTATTTTCTATTGGATTCACTTAGTCCAAATTAACTTACTAAACCCAACTTAATGAGTTCCATAATTTCATTTAAACCGTGGGAAGCCTCGTTAGCAACAGTAGGTTACCTCCTCTGAGGGATTCCCGATCATTCGATAGAGACATCTTAATATAGTTGAAGTTGTGGTTTTATGTGTTGTTTGTGATTAAATTTTGAGTTGTTTTATATATTGAATGTTTTGGCGGTGAATTTTATCTTGGTTGATTTTTAATTTTCCGTTTTGGTTATGGTTATTATTATGATTAACATTCAGGTTTATGTTGTTTTCATGCACGTAGGTAAATGCAAGTATAAAACATGCAAGGAAAAGACAGAAGAAAGATGGTATTATAAAATATGAAAGCGTACCTGGTGAGTCTTCTCGTTCCACCACTTGAAACTTAAAATGCATGTGAGGGCATTTATGAGGAGCAGAAAAAGTAAAGCTCTGGTGGGTTCCTAACTCTATGCTGTATTTTGTTAAGTCCTTAAAAGTTTAAGGATGATTCCTTTAAGCAAAAAATATTAAGTTTAATAAGCCTCTTAGGTATCCAACAAGTTAAGAGGGGGAAACAGGTCCATGCCTCTCCCTCACCAACTAGTGAAAGGCCTTGAGTCCATTTAAACTTATCATTTTGCTTAATGGTTCATCCTGTAAATATCCTTAATGCTCAGTGAACATTGATGTATCATTTATCCCTAAGAAAGGGGTAATTATCATTTTTCATTTAATTTAGGAATTATGTGGGTGAAGACCCTTAAAGGGACAAATTATTGTAATTTGAAAACTTAGCCAAATTTT
Organism: Phalaenopsis hybrid cultivar; assembly: GCA_002079205.1. Taxonomy (NCBI): domain Eukaryota; kingdom Viridiplantae; phylum Streptophyta; class Magnoliopsida; order Asparagales; family Orchidaceae; genus Phalaenopsis; species Phalaenopsis hybrid cultivar. The sequence goes on from JXCR01019597.1 coordinate 536,544, forward strand.
AATCCTAATTGGGCTTAATGATGTTTCAAGGATGTTTGATTTTGTTATGTTTATTTCTCTAATCCTAATTTAGTCACATTTGACTTAGCCTAAGCCGTCACTAAGCGCTTAAGACCAAGGTGAGTGTCTTAATTAATTTTGAAAAGGGTTAAATTTTAGGTGTTCATGATTCATGATTTGGATTTTATTTGAAAATCAAAATAGGGATATTAAATTGATTAATTATTGACTTCAAAAGTCATACCCCTAAATCTAGGATCATTTAATTTTTCCAAATTTTAATAATTTAGAAATTTATTAATCTTAATTAAGAAAGGCAATTGGTTTCTACCAATTAACCCCTTTATGTTTCAAGCATCAAATAAATTGATTAAGATCAGAGGCTACCCATTTTCCCTCCTTAAATTAGGCTAAATGTTAATTAGGGCAAGGTTTCCAAAATTACACATTTGCCGCTAAGGCTCTAACACTTCATAATTTATCAAACTAAATTCAAATGACTTTGAACTATTTATTTTACCTCATTCATGAGTCAATTAAGACATCAGAGGAGAAAATATGATTTTTCAAAATGCAATTTAATTTATATGATTATTTTCATGTAAAAATAGGATTTTTTAAAGAAAATTCCTAGCTTGACCAAGGTAAATTGTAATCCCTTGAAATTTTTACTGGAGGGAGACCTAGACCAGAGAAGTCTTTGGATCAAATTTCATAATTGTTTGAACTTTCTGTGATTTATTAGAATTATTTTAATTTTTGGGTTATTTAATAAAAATAAAATATTTTGGGTGGTGAAAATTAAGTTTTATATTTTTGAAAAATCTTTAAGGTCAGAGAACTCAAAGAAATAAATTTTATATTTTTCTAATTTTTTGTTAATTTATTGGATTTATTTTAGTGAAAAACTTATTTTTAGCCTTTTAAAAACTATTTTTAAGCTTTGAAAATAAATATCTTTATTNCGTGAAAATTAAGTTTTATATTTTTGAAAAATTTCCTTAAGGCCAGAGAACTCAAAGGAGCAAATTTTATATTTTTCTAATTTTTTTTTAATTTATTGGAATTATTTTAGTGAAAAACTTATTTTTAGCCTTTCAAAAACTATTCTTAAGCTTTAAAAATAAATATCTTTATTTAGAAAATCAGGAAAAGTATTCCAATTGTTCCTAAGTGATTAGGAAACAATTTAGAATATTTCCATGAGTTTTATTATTTTTATGATTTTTATGAATTTTTTATTATCTAAATATTTAGAATAGGCCAAAAATCAAGTTTTTACTTTAAATATAATTTTATTTTTAGAAAATACCCCTAANCTAAATATAATAGGCCAAAAATCAAGTTTTTACTTTAAATATAATTTTATTTTTAGAAAATACTTCTAATCACAGAAAACTCAAGAAACTAAGTTTCATAATTTTTTGAGTTATATTTTGTTTTTTAAAAAATCATTTAAGTGTTAAGAGTGGTATTTATCNTTGGTAGAACTTCCAAAATTTTCTTAGGATTTTATAATCAAAATGCTAATTTCCATGATTATTTCAAGAAAATAATGTAAAATAACTTGAAAAATATGGATCTCTAAATAGGAACCTCCTCTGACTTTCGAAAAATCAGAGAATATTTTCCCTTACAGAGGCTACAACATCTCAAAATTTCANCAAAAATCAGAGGATGTTTATCTTAATTGAGACTACAACATGCCAAAATTTCAAGCCAAGGTGATGTGTCAATATGCATGGAGAATCAAATGATTCTAAATAGTGTTTAATTAATTAAAAATATTTTATGCATCAAATGTACTTGAAAATTATTCCACATTATTCTCCTCTGTTCACGGAGCAAGAGGGTGTTTTTATTTTATTTCTGTGATTTTTCTACACAAAGTTATAGATTTTCTAAGTTAAGGGTATTTAAATAAATAGAAAAAAGCCCTATTTACCTATTTAAACAGCCCGTGCTGACTAGATCCTAGGCAGCTCTGAAGGTATGCGTGGCACGCTCTGGTTGGACGTCGCCGTCCACGTAGCTGCTGACTCGGCCCACGGATTATGTCCCGAAACGCTGTCCGGCTCGATCTCCCCCGTTCATTTGATACACGCTTGATTGAAAGGCTTTCCGTCATCGTCCCCAATGGAATGATCCCTTGCCTGTCCACACTAAAACCTTAAGATCTCGGCCTAGACTCAACCAAATCACTTTGGGTTTGAACCTATGGACTCGTCTAAGTGAGACGAACATATTCATACGGTTAAGATGACATGAAATTAAGCTTAAGTAAATGGAGAATTAAAATAATCTCGGGACGAGGAGGAGTTTTATACCTTTGCTCTCAGAAGGGAAGCTTTGATCAGAGGTGCTCGGTACATTTGTTGGGGTCCAAGGAGGCTAGGGATTAAGTCCCTGGTTTTGGTGTAAGGCCTAAGTATGAATTCGATCACGACCGGATTTGGGTGTTGGTCTAGAGCTATGGTAGACGCTCTGTGAAAGGGGGATTTTATGTGGCTCTTGCTTCTATCACTCTTGTGAAGGTGTGGGCACAAGCAATTGAAGTTTGGTGGAGTATGGAGGTGTATTGGGTTCTGTCCTGATTTCCGGCAAGGTTTCAAGCTCAAAATTGAGCTCCGGCAAGGGGAATGGGTGAGGAAAAATGGTTGGGATGCACTGAGGGGATCTTAGGGAAGCTCTGTGTGAAGTTTGGAGAGGCCTATCTGAGAAATTTTCAGCACTTAGATCAATGGTCATGGAGGTGGCCTTTTATAAAATTGGGGTTATGGTGGGTGTCTTGGCCAATTAGGAGATGTAATGTGGTGCTTAGGTGGAGGGCAGAGGAGCTCCATAGTTTGATTTGGATGAGCTGGCCTTTAGGATTGATTTAAGTGAGGTGCCATGGGGGTGGCTCTCAGTTTTGGGATTTTCATGCCACTAGGCTGGCCGGCCGACCAGGGGGAGGTGGCTAGGAGCTCAGTTCTCGGTTTTGAGCTTTTCCGGCCACTAGGCTGGCCGGCAGGCCAAGGCGAGGTGGCTAGGAGCTCAGGGAACCTAGAGGAATCTATCACAACAATTTAATGCAAATGTGCTTGGATTTGGCAAAGATATCCTAAGCAAGTGCATTTTTGGAAATAAGATCCCTTAATTTGGGGGACCTTTAGTCCATGGCTTGATTTAGGTGATTTCATGGTGTTTGGACTGGTCAGTGAGTCCAACTAATGGTTGTGGTTGAGTTAATTTGGTGGCCTTAGGGTGGTTAGGTCACATTTAGTGTATGGGTCCAAGTGGGTGCAAATGACCAAAACTTGGGTTTGGGCTAGGTTAGCCATGTCAATTGGTTCAATTGATTGTTGCATTTGGTGTAGATGGTCACAAGGAGCAACTTTGGTGAAGAATGGAAATGGTTTTGAGCTCAATTGGAGGGTCAATTTGAGGGAATTTTGAACTTTAATCAAATTGGTCAAGTCCAAATTGATTGTTGTAAATTGTCAATAGGGACCTCATGAAGAGTTTTCAACATGAATTGGATGCCAATTTGTAGGTTAAGGCAATCAATTGGGTGAAATTTAGGGACTTTTTAATGGTCAATAGGGACCTCATGAAGAGTTTTCAACATGAATTGGATGCCAATTTGGGGGTTAAGGAAATCAAAGTCAATAGGGACCTCATGAAGAGTTTTCAACATGAATTGGATGTGAATTTGGAGGGTAAGGCCTAGGCTTGGGTCTAGCTTGGGTTAGCCTTGGGCTAAGTCCAAATTGATTATTTTAAATGGTGATAGGCTTGGGTCTAGCTCGGTTAGCCTTGGGCTAAGTCCAAATTGATTATTGTAAATGGTCGCTTGGGTCTAGCTTGGGTTAGCCTTGGGCTAAGTCCAAATTGATTGTTATAAATGGTCAAAGGATCTCATGAAGAGTTTTCAACATGAATTGGATGCCAATTTGTGGGTTAAGGCAATCAATTGGATTGTTGGGCTAGGCTTGGCTCTAGCTTGGGTTAGCCTTGGGCTAAGTCCAAATTGATTATTGTAAATGGTCAATAGGGACCTTAAGAGTTTCCAGCAAGAATTGGATGCCAATTTTGAGGTTAAGTCAATCAATTGGGTGAAATTTAGGGACTTAGCCAACTTGGGGCTAAATTTGGGAATTTTGGATTTAGGCCAAAATCAAATGGATTGGACTTAGCCAATTTGGGGCTAAATTTGGGAATTTTGGATTTAGGCCAAAATCAAATGGATTTGAGGCTCAAAAATGTCAATTGATGGTTTATTTTGATGTATAGGAATGTCATAAAGATTTTGCAACATTAATTGAGGCCAATTGTCTAGGCCATGAGTTCAATTTGGTGAGATTAAGTCATATGGTCAAAATTGGGGTTTTGACCCAAATCAAAATTGGGCTCAAATCATGGATCAATTGAGATTGGATTTGGTTTAGTTTGGTCATATCAAAAGTGAATTTTAGTTTAGGATTGGAATTGGGGTCAATTGAGATCAAATTGGTGGACATTTGAGTTGGATTTGGTGAAATTTGGGTCTTTAAAGGGAAATTTGGGGATTTTACTTAATGATGGTCAAATTAGCCAAATTGGATCATGTGGTAGTTGCAAGAAATGAAATTGGGAATGTTTGGGATTTATTGGAATTTTCTGAGAATTTTTGGAATTTTGAGGCCAAGAGGGGTATTTTGGTAATTTGGGGATGTTTTAGGGGTAAAAGGCTAAGATGGGTATTTTGATAGATTTGAGGCACCAATCATCACCAATAAGCCATGGACCAATGAGAATCCCATTTTGGGTCCTCTACATAGTGGTCTTAGCCAAACCATAGCCCTAGGGCTAGTAGGTTTAGGGGACCATCTACATGAATATCCCAAAAGATCAAGGGACCTAGACTAGAAGTTTGAGTTCAGGGTTGTTAGTGAATGTGGGTGTAGATAGGTGTAGTGAATGCCTTAGCTCCAGACCAAGATCCAGGGTCAACCCTAAGGTTCAGCAATCCTAAGGGTGACTCATCTTGAGTTTTCCCACAGTGACCCCACCAACTAAGTATTTAGAGTTTGAGAGCAATATGTGGAACTCCAAGTTGAGTAAAGAAGAGGGTAGAATTTCTAATGGTGAGGTATTTAGAGGTTGAGAACAATATGTGGAACTCCAAGTTGAGTAAAGAAGAGGGTAGAATTTCTAATGGTGAGGGTTGAACCAATATGTGGAACTTCAAGTTGAGTAGAGAAGAGTTTGGAATTTCTAATGGTGAGGGTTCCCCAACATGTGGAACTTCAAGTTGAGTAGAGAAGAGTTTGGAATTTCTAATGGTGAGGGTTCCTACCTAGTTTTCGAGAAATAGTCAAAAGAAAAAGTCATATGGCTATACCCTAGTCTATTAAAGAGGAGGAGCTAAATCTCAACCAAAATTGAGGTCAACAAATGGACCCCCAATAGGTGTGGTGTGCTGGGAAAGCACACCGCGCGTATTGGCGTTGACCGATGAGATCAACCGAAACCAATACAGACTTCTAAGTTAGCAGACCCAGAAGTACGTGTAGAGTTGCGTGTGCGATTTGTATCTGTTGGGGAATTAGCAGGTGATCGTTTGATTGAAATTAAGGAGTAGGGACTCTCGCTAGGGATCAGAGAGTGAATTTTGAGTTATGAAATTTCAAAGATTTCTAAAGGANCTCATTACAAAAGGGAAGGATGCTTTCTTAAATTTGAACTCTTCAACATACAAAAACTTTGTTTAATTTTCTTAAGTTTACTTTTGAAAGTTTAGCAATTATTTTTATTAACATAGTCTTTTAACAGAATTTTATTCAGCATTCACTCATTTACTCAAGATTCGAATTTCATAATTCACTTTTGTAGTTTAAAATTGTAGTTTACATTATAATCTTAAGAATTTATTTATAAGCATTTTCTCTTTCCCTGTGGAATTGATAACTTGGGCTCCATTAGAGCTCTTTATTACTTGATTCATGCGTATACTTGAGTTATTTTTAGGAGATTTGACAGTTTAATTATTTATGAAAGATAAAACAAATTTCACAAAAAATATTTTTGTTGTGATTAAATTACATATTTACTATTGTATTTGCAGTGTGTATTTTATAATAATGAAAAATATTTACAAAATTAACACACTAAATCCACCCACATCAGGTAGCCCCATCCAAAATGAAATGGTCATCTGTGACTTTCACATGTGTTTCACTTTTGTTATGGCTAGTTGCGAGGGCAGTGCACATGAAAGTCGAGTATATAAATCTATGAAAAAAGAAATGGGTGATACTTCGTGATATGCCTCCTTACAAGTTCTCCAAGTAGGTATAAATTGTTTTTGCTACAATGTCTCTGCATAATTACATTAGAAATTTTGTGTCGAGCAGGTGCAACAGCATATGACTATTTCTTTCCTTTCATAAATGAATTATTTCCCATTTCAAAATTGTGTGTCGAGGGGTGCTTTCCATTTATGCACTATTTTTCTGCATGCTCTTTGTATCCTTGTGTCGAAGGGTGTTCAGATTTGTAGATTGCTTGTCATGTTGTTTTTGTAAAAAGCAATTAGAGGTGTCTGATTATGTAATTAGCCAATTTTTGGAGAAAGCTACTTGGTGCAGGAGGAGGGTAGGGTGTAATTTGGCAGCTTGGTTAAATGTTTCATCTTTGTTAATATTGTTATTTCTGTGTGTAGCCTTCATCTACCAAGGAAGCCTTGTTATTTAATAGTTATATTTTGTGTGAACAATTCATCTGCAAAAAAAAATTTTTGGTCTTAAAGCTATGAAACCTTAAGGCTGAGATTTGTAGATTGATCTCTTAGGTGTTTTATGTAAAAGGTATTAGAGACATCCAATTATGTAACTCATTTCTGGTGATAAAATTTGAGCAAGTAAAGAGGAAAGATGTTTTTATTTGATGTTGTTCCAGGAATTGAAAACATAATTATGAAATTTGAATTTGTTTATTCTCTTGTATTGAGCATTTACATACATAGCATAGAATTCCTATATATTTAAATATCTCACACCTAAAATATCATATAGACACACAGCTCTTAAATTTATAATATCACAGAAAAGTAGCACTATTGTAGTTCTGACTTAGATGTGATTGTGCTTGAAAATCTTAAACTGTTCAAAAATCTAAAGAGTTCATCCATATTTTCATACAAGGGTGTAAGCTCTACAAAATGGATGTACAAAGTAGATTTAACATCCAATATGGATTACATCAGTCTAAATGGGTGCTTGATTATAAATTCCATTGGATGGAAAAGTTTTGTGTTTCCATTGTTAGAGGTGCTTAATAGTAAGGTATTACATGTATTGGAGGGTTGGTTTGATGGAGCAGGTGCAACAGCATATGACTGTTTCTTTCCTTGCTTAACTGAACTCTTCCCCACCTCAAGTCGATGTGCCTTTGTTACATGCCAAAAGCAAAGATACCTGATAAAAAATGAATTATACGACTAATTGAATTATTGTTACTACCTGATAAAAACTGGAAAAAAGGGAATTTCCATATATATTGCCTTACATTTCCATATTACACCCAAACTTCAATTTTACCATATATACTACCTTAAATTTCCATGAAAATTTTTATTTCACTTTTTTCAAAGTTGAAAGAGTGGTACTTTTTTATGTGATATGAAAGATTTGGGTGGTATAAAAGGAAAAAAGTAAAGTTAGTGTTTCATATGTAAATACCCATTTCATAAAGCAGTGCTATTTTTTTCCTGTTTTGGAGGGATCCAAGGGCTAAGTTTACGATAATTTCTATTGCTTGTGTTGCTGATCACTTTGAATGGTGTGGCATTGTTTTGCTTCTTTCTTCTTTGTTTTGTTTTTTCTCTTAAGTGGCAATTAGGAAAAGATAAGCTCAAGGAATTTCAAGACATCCCAATGATTTCTCTGCCACTGTGGCCTTCAAACTACCATGCTGACATCACGATGACCACACAGATATGGGAGAAAGTTCTACAGCTGCCTATAGAGCATCACATCACAGTGTCGCTTCTTTTGTTGGGTAGATAGTTTGGCGGATTCCCCTGACAACGAAGATTGGGATTGGAGAACTTCGCTCAAGGAAAGTCTAGCACGGGAGCTACACTTTCAGAATGTTAAAAATAATATAATTATCTTATTAATCATCATTGTAATTATTTTAAACTTTTTTCTTACTCTCTTGATAGTCACTATGTTATGAGTTGAATATCTGTAATTCTGGATTATTTTTATTTTAACTTTTTCCTTAAAAGTACCAAATTTATGCCTTATGGGATTGGCTCAAATTTTAGAAGTATATTTTTTTACTTATTTAGGTTGTAAAGTGAATTTCTATTTTTTTTATCATATATAAGGCTGTCATTATTCTATTCTAAACAGTTTAACTAAACAGGGGCAAAATTATCTTTTTTTCTAGAAACAGCTGCCCCACAGTAATTTTCGCGCAGCTGCAACAAACAACCAATCAGCTTCCCCGCAGCTACTTCCCAACGGCAGCTTCCTGGGTAGTGCAACTGTAGCTGAAAAGCTGGAAAGCTGCAGCTGCTCTAAACAGAGTCACAGTTTCAAGCTCTGTCATATACTCTCATTAGTAATAAATTGTATAAGAGGTCTGTTGATCATATATGTTTGCATTGCTTAGACATGAACAAAGCCTAGAAGTTCATTAAAGAGATACAATTAGGCTTGTGTAGAGATCATTAATATGGCCCTATGATGAAAGAAAAAATCAAGAGAATGGGATACTATTCTCCTATTATGATCAGTGATTGCATGGAAACTGCAAAATAATGTCAACAGTGTTAAGTGCTCAGTATAACTTTACATTAGCCGAGAAATATAAAGCACTCTAACATTGATTTGTGACCTTTTAAATGTTTTTACACAGACATCATGTGACCTATAGACCCTCATTCATTAAAATGGCATAGATTTACACTAGTCACAATGAGTTATTTCTCAAAATGCACAAAAACCATTCCCTGAGAGAAGTGAAAGTTGACCATGTACTGCATTTCTTCAGAAATCATTTCATATACTCCTTTTAAATTCCCCAAAGAGTGATATTGGATAATGATCTTGCATTGAGGAGCAATAAGTTAAACAACTTTATGAAACATCACAACAATAACAGGAGATACTCTACGATATATTATCCTAGAGCAAATGGATTAGTGGAAACTTTTAACAAAACCATGATCTAAAACTTAAAAAAGACACCTGAAAATAACAAACTATCATAACATAAGAAGTTGGTGGAAGCTCTATGTGCTTATTAAGCCACATGTTGAACACAAACCGATCCACTCCTTTTGCATTAGTTTAGAGGTATGAGGATATAATCCCATTGGAGGTACAAATTTCATCCCTATGGATCGCTACTTGTAGAAAATTTCTCGAGAATAGAATATCAAAAAATGATTGGAACAGCTAGAAGGATTAGAAGAAACATGCTTAGCAAATCAGCAAAACCTAAAGTTATATAAAGCACGAATGGTTCAAGCTCAAGATAAATTAGTTTGATCTATTACTTTTTGAGTTGGAGAAGTGGTCTTAGTCTTCAAAGAACCAATGATAGATCACCAAAAAACTGGTACTAAGTTTGAACCAATATGAGAATGTCCTTTCCTCGTTAAATTTTTTTTTTAGAGGGGGTTCTTATCAACAAATACACCAAAATAATGTATAATTTTATGTACTTATTTTATGCTTATTTTTGATAATATTTCTCTTTAAAGAAGGGTATTTTCATATTTTTTGTTGCAGGTATATCATTTTTTGACATTTGGAGCAAAAATGACAAAAAGGAGGAAACTTGGAGCCAAACTAACAAATTTTGGGATTCTGGCGCTTGATGCGCCGTTTGACAGAGAACTGGCGCATGATGCGCCAGAGATGACTTTTTGCAAATTAAGGTGGTTCAGGACAAAATTTGCACAAATTTTCAAAGGGATACTTGTTCTGCACACCTCTTGGAGTAATTTAATGCATTTAGACACTTTGGAATGTTCTTTTTATGAAGGGACATGCCACATGGATCAAAGGACATATCTTTTGAATTCGAAAGAGTTGTCTTTTGGAGGGAATTTAGAATTCTTTTCAAAGGAGACAGCCCAAAAATAGAGTAGAGGGATGAGAAAGGGAGCAAGAGTTGCCGTGAGAGGCAAGAGGAGGGAAGAGGAGATTTTTTTCTAGGGTTGTAAGAGGAGAGGGAAGGTGAGAGATTTCTTCTTCATTACACTTCTAAAAGAGAATCAAGTGGGATTGTAAAAAAAGAAAGGCTTGGAGAGAACTTCTAGGGATTTTCTTGAGAAGGATTGTGAGATTAGATATGTCTTTTATTTCTTTTATATTGTAAACTTGTTTTTATATATGAAATCCTTATTTTACCTTATCCTTCTCATGAATTTTGAGTAGTCTTCTTCATCCTTCTCCCTACTTTGAGATACAATTTTGTGAAGAATTGGTTTTTGTTTTCTTTGATTTTAAATGTTAATAATTTGTGATGATTTGAACTCCGATCTTCATTTACTTTTCAATATGGCCAGTTGAAATGCTAAAACTTGTTGAGAAACATATGTTCTAAAAAAGGATATGATTTCTACAACCTAGTGAGAGTCACATTTGATTTCATGGAAGAGTATGTCATCCATGGGATTGAGTGTAAAAAAATAGGGAAATATACTTTGTTGTATCCATAATTGAAGATTTTTAGGTGAGAGATTAAAACCCCAATTTGGTTCAGTTGATTGGAAACTAATGCGAGATTGTTAGCCCTCAGGTGAGAGAGTAGTGGGAGCTCTGGAGTGGCAGACAATTTCCTCCCAGCCTAACCACAAAATTAATGACAAAACTCTAGACTAGTCAATGTTCTTTATAACACTCGAAAGAGGGTAAATAATAGAATGCTCTTATTTGGCACAAAATAGTTTCTATACATATTTTCAAATGATTTCAATTTCTTCACAATCCATATACTCATTCTAAACGGGAAGAATGCTTTCTTAAATTTGAACTCTTTATCTCAAAAACTTTCTTTGGTTTTTCGTAATTTTATTTTTGAAAGTTAGTTTTTAGTTAGTTAACTTTATTTTTCAACTGCATTTTATATAGCATTTACCTTAGTAGTTAATATTCAAACTTCACACTTTACTTTTATTTTTATATTTTTAATTCTAAAATAATTTCAAAAACTTATTTAAAGGATTTTCTAACTTTCCTGTGGGATTGATATCTAGGACTCCATTAGAGCCCTTTATTACTTGAGCGATACGTATACTTGCGTTGATTTTAATGGGAATTTTGCAGTTTAAAAAGAGTTTTAAAAGACAAACTATTTTCATAAAAGGTATTTTTGTTGGGATTATATTATATATATTAAATCCGCCGGCATCATCAACTAATAGATTGTAAAGGTGAACGTCCCATGCTCTCCATCAATGGGTATTACAAGAAGATATATTATCCTTAATGTTGTATAAAGTTTTTCTTGATTAATGAAATCTATTTTAGGCTTTCAATTAAAAGACATTTTACTGTTTCTCTGAATTCTGAAAAAGTAAATCAAATGATCATCACCTTGAATTTATAAATTATTGCTATCAAATCATATGTCTGTGATTTTCAAAACATCAACTTCTTCAAAAATATTTGGAGCTGGTATTTTGAATTCAAGGTGTAATATAGAACAATTTTCAAAGACAAAAATAATGACACTTATTACAATAATGTCAATTTTGTTCAACAATTACATTTTGCCAATAACCATTATGTGCAAATCCTAACCAAATCTCATCAGGAACCGGTTGTGTAATGTCCCTCTCCATAAGCATTATAGCATCAGATGGCCTAGTTATGTTGAAAGTATGCACATCCATCTTCATCGGCCTACCATGGATACCTCCCAATTGAAACAAAATTAATGATTGAATAAGTTTAATTTTAGTCCTGGAAATCTAAACCAAATGGGTAATATTTGTGGTTTCTTTTTAGATTCAGTATTGAGAGACCATTTCAGCATCTTCATGGTTTTATTATCCACTTCCAAGTGCCTTTTTGCAAAGCAGCCAAGCGTAGTCTTCATCTCTACTAATTTCGATTAAAATATGCATGCCATCAGAAAGACCAACTTTTCCATTCTCCGAGTAGCTTTCAACCTTCAAGAAAACCTGTAATATTTTTCAATTTTGGATGACCATGTATGAATTTTTCAACCAACTCAAACTTACACGACGAGGCCAAAACCAGGGAAACATTATTTGATAAAAAAGTTGTGGGTTTCCCATTTTTCCTTTCCTGCCATCTAACAAAATTATTTTCACCATCTCCACCAAGTGCGTCAAGGTACTTTTATGGGAAAACATAATTTTTTAAATCCACATTAATATTAGGACCGCTTTTACTCACTACCTCAGCAAAAGTGACACCCACCATACCTAAAACCGCAAGAAAGGGGAACCCGTCATCTCAGCACCATGGCCACATCCCTAGTAGAGCCTCTGTCTTCACCTCCATCACACACACACACACATATATATATATAGATATATAT
>JXCR01019597.1:549470-586924 GCA_002079205.1 Phalaenopsis hybrid cultivar
TATATATATATATATATATATATAATGGAACAGTGGTTGGGGAATGCCGCAGGAAGAGCTTTTGGTATGAGGAGGAGATCGAGCAGAATTTGAGATGGTGCTATGCTCTTATGGAATTCTGCACTCTGGAGAGAGTCAGTATCAAGACATTGCGTTGCTGACACGGAACCTTTTGGAAAGGCTTTGGTGATTGATGGAAAGCTACAGAGCACGGAGATAGATCAGTTCATCTACCATGAATGTCTTCTCCATCCAGCACTACTCCATCACACTAAGCCTGAAACAATCTTTATAATGGGAGGAGGAGAGGGTTCTACGGCAAGAGAAATTCTTAGGCACCAGACAGTGGAGAGGATTGTTATGTGTGTTATAGATGAGGAGGTAGTAGATTTCTGCAGATCGCATTTGGCTGTCAACAGAGAGGCCTTCTTTAATTCAAGGCTTAAGCTTGTCATTAATGATGCCCGAGCTGAGCTTCTTAAGAGGGAAGAAAAGTTTGATGTTATCATAGGGGACTTGGCAGATCCCATTGAAGATGGCCCTTGTTATCAGCTTTATACCAAATCCTTCTATGAATTAATCCTGAAACCCAGACTTCAAGAAGGCGGTATTTTTGTCACACAGGCTGGACCACCGGGAGTGTTTAGTCATACAGAGGTCTTTTCCTGCATCTACAACACACTAAGGCATGTTTTCAAATATGTAGTGCCTTATCCAGCTCACATCCCTTCATATGCTGATACATGGGGTTGGATCATGGCATCCGATTCACCATTCGCCTTGGACTCTGATGAACCTGATTCCAGGATAAAGCAAAGGATCAATGGTGAGAATAGATGTCTAGATGGGAAGACCTTTGCGTCCGCCTCTCTTCTCAGCACAGCTGTCAGGAAATCGCTTGACAAGGAAACACGGGTGTATACTGAAGGCACTGCAAAGTTCATCTATGGGCATGGGAGTTGCCACAAGATACATTGAGGGTTGCGGTGGGAGATGAATGGGGATTAATTCTGAATTTGAAGTTCATCATGCAAATGAGAGACTTCTTGCACAAATCAACTACCAGGAAAGTTTCTTAAAACAGAAAGCAGCAGTCTCCAAGTTTATTGATGGAGATAGAAATACTAGCTATTATCATGCCTGTATCAATTACAGGAGGAAGTGCAATATGATTCTAAGCATCAACAATACTAATGGTCAGAAACTGACTAATGCTGTTGAAATTGCATTTTATGCAGTTAAGTATTTCCAAAATTTGTTTACCAGTAACCAAACTGACAGAAGCCGAATTGATGGTGATATTTTTTCTGACTGCCAACAGTATGTCCAAGGATTAAATCTTTGTTGAGCTCACTTTTGGTTGAGGTCTAGAAATTTCTTTAGTAGCCTAGGTCTAGCCAGAGGACTTTCCTACTGACTAGTCTTAGAAAACTAGAAAATGTGCCCTCACCATTAGAAACTCTAAATTATTCTCTTTACTCAACTTTAGGTTCCACATATTGGTCCTAACCTCTAGCACTTAGTAGGTAAGATCATTATGAGGGAACTCAAAGAGAGTTCCTATAGGGCTACTTGGCCTTAGGATTGACCCTGGGTGTTGATTTGAAGCTAAGGTACACAATACTCTCACAATACCCTGGCAAAGACCAATACATGGGGACCCAAAATGGGGATTTCATTGATCCATGGTTCATTTAGAATGGATATCTATCCAATTCTACTAAAATGAGGGTTTTATTGATCCACAGTTCATTTAGAATGGATATTTATCCAATTCTACTTGACATCTTTTGTCATTTGCCCCAGACACCCCCAAGTTACCTAACTGCCCTTGGGACCCCAATTTTGGCTAAATGACCAAATCACATCAACACCCCCAAATTACCTAAATGCCCTTGGGACCCTCCTTTAACCCAAAATCCCAAAAATTCTAAAATTCTTAGAAAATTCCAATAAATCCCGTTACCTAACTGCCCCTGTCCCCAATTTTGGCTAAATGACCAAATCACATCAATTAGACTTATAACCATGTCAATTGGCCCAAAAAAATATTGTATTTGCTTCATAACAATATCTTACATCAAATTTGACCATAAATTTGTATTGCTAAAACCTTTTGATCATCTAATTTGGTTTAAATCAAAAACCCCAAATTAGCCCCAATATTGGCGAACACCCCAAATCTCAACAATTGAATGCCCTAAACCTCAAATTGGCATCCAATTTTTGTTGACCTTTATAAGGTCATTGTGACCAAATACAACAACATTTGAGCTTAGCACAAAGCTAGCTCAAGTTAGACTCAAATTTGACCCTTAAGGGTTTAATTTAAGCTTAGTCTAAAGCTAGCTCAAGTTTGACCAAAATTAGATCCATATGCCTAATTTGGGTCTAAAATCAAACACCCAATTTTTGTTGAAAATCCTTTATAAGGTCATTTTTGACCAAACACAACAATCAATTTGAGCTTAGCCCAAAGCTAGCTCAAACAAATTAGCCCCATATGCCTAATTTGAGTCTAAATCCAAATTTCATCAAAATCCACCAAATTCTTCCCCATATGCCTAATTTGGGTCTAAATCCAAATTTCATCAAAATCCACTAAATTCACTACCATTCATATGCCTAATTTGGGTCTAAAACCAAAACCCATGAAAATCCACCCAAATTGACCACCAAAGATCTATATGCCTAATTTGGGTCTAAAACCAAAACCCATCAAAATCCATAAATTGACCATCAAATCAACTTCAAAACAAACTTCATGAAAATTGTTCATCATGATGTTTTACACAAAACACAACAATAAATTTGGACTTAGCTTATGGCTAGCCCAAGTTTGACCTAAACTTAGCCCAACATGCTTAAAATGGGTAAAAAATCAAAAATCCGCCAAATTGATTAACCAATTGACCTCAAAATGACTTTCACCCTTCATGAAAGTTGTTNATTAAGTTTGACCCAAATTAGCCCCATATGCCTAATTTGGGTCTAAATCCAAATTTCATCAAAATCCACCAAATTCATTACCAAATTGAATTAAAAATGACTTTCATCCTTCATGAAATTTGTTCATCATGATGTTTTACACCAAACACATCCATCAATTTGTACTTAGCCCATGGCTAGCACAAGTTTGACCCAAAGTTAGCCCAACATCCTTAAAATGGGTCAAAAATAAAAAATCCACCAAATTGATTAACCAATTGACCTCAAAATNTGTTTAATTTACGTCTAAACCCAAATCCAACAAAATCCATTAGAAATTAACCATCGAATCAACTTCAAAACAACTTTCATCCTTCGTGAAAGTTGTTCATAATGATGTTTTACACCAAACACAACAATCAATGTGAGCTTAGCCCAAAGTTAGCTCAATTTTGACCCAAGTTTAGCCCTACATGCTTAACTTAAGTCTAAATCCAAATCTATTAAAACCCACNGTCATATGCACCTTCTTGGACTTATGGCCAAATCCAAACCAATTGAGCTTGGTATGGTCAAATGAGCCTTCTATAACTCATCCTAGACTCTAGAGTTGAGTTTAAAACCAACCACCAACCCATGATTAAGCTAGATATTTATCTCATGGGTAAATTTTTTTTTTAAATTTTTAAAGCGATAAAGAGAAGGTTAAATCAAATTACTTGTTATACCACACGTCAATACTCTATGGTGTCATTTTTACTGCTCATTATAAGCTTTAAACATGACCCAACCCTTCCATTTTTACTGCTCATTACAAGCTTTAACCATGACCCAACCCTTGGTTAACCACTTTAACCCTTAAAGCCCAAAACCGTGAGCCCCACATAGCCAATACTGAAATTCATGCCAAGAAGCCACCTCAGCCCAAATTGAGCTGAGAGCTCCTCTGCTTAACACCTAAGCAGTGAGGCTAACCCCTCAATTGGCCAGCCAAGCTTCCCCTTGGCCAATTTCTATAAAATGCCCCCCCACGGCCATGAATAGGGGGGTAAACAAATTTTTCACCAAGGTCTCCAAAACTCTTCAGAGAGCTTCTCTAAGAGTCCCTTAGCACATTACAATCCATTTCCATCTCCCAATTCCACCATAGAAATCCAATTTTGAGTTTGAATTCCTGTACGAAACTAGGAAAAACTTCAATCCAAACCTACACAGCACCAAACTTCAAACAAATTGGCTCTACACCTTCACAACAGTGAAGGAAGCCAAACCCCCATCAATTCCCCCTCTAAAATAGCCTCTACCAGAGCTCTCAACCAACACCTAAAATTGGCTGTGGTCAAAATCATATATAGGCCTTACATCAGAGCCAAAGGCTTCATCCCTAAGCTCTTTGTGACCCAAAGAAGGTGTGAAGAATCTCTGATTGAGGCCAAACCTCTCGGAGCAAAGGTATAACCTTACTCAGTCTCCCGAGCTTTTGCGAGCTCTCTATTTATGATGGCTTGATTTCATAGTATGTTTACCATATAGATGTGTTTGCCTCTTTAAGACGAACAATTTAAAAAAAATTCATCAAAATCCATTAAGAAACGAGAGAGATATTAAAGTTTTAAGTTGGACGGCTCTCGGTTAAAACCATCGGGGACGATGAACGGATGTCGTCCATTCTCGTGTGTATTGAATGGATGGCAGAGATCAAGCCGGATAATCCTCTGGAACGATATGGCGGGCCGCGTGGCAGCTGACTCAGAAGGCGACGTCGAATAGAAGCGCGCCACGTGGCTGTTCAACGGATCCGATGATCCAGTCAGCCCGTGGTTTGAATAAATAAATAGGGGTATTTAATAAATTCATAAAATATCCCCTAAACTTCAAAAATCCATATCTTTGCATAAAAAAATCATAAAAACAAAATAAAAATACCCTCTTGGTCAGTGAATAGAGGAGAATCATATGGATTTATTTTCACATTAATTTGATGCATAAATTATTTTTAAAAAATGAATTAGGGTTAGGAGTTTTTCAATTCTCCATTCATATTGGATTATCATCTTGACCCTAAATTTTTATATATTGTAGTCTCTGTCTAGGTGCACAATTTGAGTATTTTTCCAAAGACATATGAGATTTCTAGATAGAGATCTTAATTTTATAAGTTTTTAGGCTTCTTCTATTCAAATAATTATAGAAAATTTTATTTGGCTTAAAAAATTCTACGAAAATTTATGTAAGTTCTTTATGGCCACAGTAATCTTAGAAAATAATTTCATGATTTTTAGTAATCAAAATATCATTGTTTTGAGCAAACCTTAATATGCTTAAAACATTTAATTTAAAACACACAGAGGATAAAATCACTTGATTTTTATTCTCTATTGTGCCACATGAGTCATAAAACTTATGATAAAAAATTAAAGTCATTTGGAGATCATTTAATATTTTTAATTGATTTTTAAAAGTGACCATCAAATTTGAAACTTAAATAATTTTTAAAAATCAAAATATAACTCCAAAAATTATGAAACTTATTTTATGAGTTCTCTGATACCAGGGGGATTTAATAAAAATAAAAATATATTTAAAATAAAAAATTGATTTTTAGGTTATTTTTAATTATTTTTAATAATTAAAAAAAATGATAAAAAAATCATAAAATATTAAACTCATGCAAATGTTTCAAATTATTTCCTAAACACTTAGGAATCATTGGAATATTTTTCCAAGGTCTAAAAATAAAGATATCTATTTTTAAACCTTAAAATGATTTTTAAGGCTTAAAAATAGAATTTTCACCAAAATAATTCTAAAAAATCAAATAAAAATCAGCAAAATACAAAATAAATCTTTCTGGGTTCTCTAAGCTCAAAGAGATTTTCCAAAAATAAAAAATCTATTTTTCAGCAGTTAAAATATTTTTTTTATTAAAGTCCCCAAAATTTCAATTAATTTTAATAAATCACAAAAAGTTCAAAAAATTATGAAATTTTGGCCAAATGACTTTCTGATCTAGGGCTAGCTTACGTAAAAATTTCATGTGATTATGAATTGTCCTGATCATCTTTTGGAATTTTCTTTGAAGATGCATATTTTTGCATGAAAATAATTATATGAATTAAATTAAATTGTGAAAATTCACATTTTCTTCTATGATATCTTAATTAACCTATCAGTAGGGTTACATAAAAATTCCAAAGTCATTTGACTTTAATTTGACAAATTATGAACTTTAGAGTTAGGAAAGTTTCCAAAACTTTACTTTTCTAGCTCTATAAACATAAACTGCTCTGACATGCATTTTGAGTTGCAGGTGGTGAAACGAGAAGACTCGCCAGATACACTTTTAGAGTTTACAACGTTTTACAGTCTTTCTTGTACTTTCCTACTGCACTTTTATTTATGCTTGTATTTACATACCTGCATAGAAAATATAAAATTGTAAAAATCACCCCCACAACATTTCAAAAATATAAGACAACTCAAAACTTAATCACAAATATCACAAAAAATACTTCAACTAAATTAAAACGTTTATATTAGAACATCAGGAACCCTCGGAGGAGGTAACCTACAGTTGCTAACTAGGTTTTCTACGGTCTAAAGGAAATTATGGAACTCATTAAGTTGAGTTTAGTAAATTCATTTGGACTAAGTGATTCCAATATAAAATAGTGGTGTCGGGACGATGGAACCGTGGGATCTTGACCGGTGTCGCTTTAATTAACTTTAATATGCCCATAATAAAATTTAAAGAACTTTAATCATAGGGTCACCTGATTTTTCATTATAACTGAATGACCTAGAAAACTTGAACTCTGCTACAACGAGGAGCTTGGAGCTTACATGGTGGGAAGCCCAGCCATCTTCAACAGCAAGAGGATCTACACTAATACATCCCTTCCTTAGCTTTAAACNTTTTAAGCATTTGTACAATCCTGTTGTACAATCTAAGTCCTAAACTTGCCTTAGGATTCCGAGGTTGTCATTCGTTATGACCTAAACCCTCACATCTTCAAGGTAATTTGTGTTGATTGCTTCACACAAATGTAAATCCTAATAAATAACAGAATTGCAGGATGAAACATCTAAATGATTTCTCCTAAATTGAAGCCAAATAATAGGATAGCTTGGAAATCACCGAAGTTCTCCTTCGGATCCGTGACATCCTCTAGTGTTTCCTCCTTTGGACTCTATAGGATAAAACATCTAAATGGTTTCTCCTAAATTGAAGCCAAATAATAGGATAGCTTAGGAACGGGATAAAACATCTAAATGATTTCTCCTAAATTGAAGCCAAATAATAGGATAGCTTAGGAAGTTTGCAGAATGAAACATCTAAATGATTTCTCCTAAATTAAAGCCAAATAATAGGATAGCTTAGGAAGTCAGAACATCTAAATGATTTCTCCTAAATTGAAGCCAAATAATAGGATAGCTTAGGAAGTCACCGATGTTCTCCTTCGGATCTGTGACATCCTCTAGTATTTCCTCCTTTGGACTCCAAAATAAAACGTTATTCTCCTTCGGATCTGTGACATCCTCTAGTATTTCCTCCTTTGGACTCCAAAATAAAATATTCCCCTCCTTCAAATCCGTGACATCCTCTAGTGTTTCCTCCTTTGGACTCCAAAACAAAATGTTCCCTCCTTCGGATCTGTGACAACCTCTAGTATTTCCTCCTTTGGACTCTAAAATAAAATGTTCCAAATTTGAACCAATCCCCCTGATTTCTTAGTCTGATATCTTTGAAATGTCCTTACCATTTGAACTCCTTGAAGGTAATTTTTCTTTATTTTTATCGAGAGTATTCTTAGGTAACTTCAATTATCTATGATGTAATTAACTATAGGGGCTTTTATTGAGAGTATTCTTAGGTAACTTCAGTTACCTAAGATGTAATTAACTATAGGGGCTTGGCCCTTATAGGAAGCTTTTCCCGAACCCAGCATAATATAAACCCTATTTAATTCCTTATATTGAACAGGGGAACTTGTCGGCCAATATATTGGTTTCGCAGACCAAACGGATGTCATAACTTTCTGGTCCAATATCTTTGAGATGTCCTTACCATTTGAACTCCTTGAAGGTAATTTTTCTTGATTTTAATCTAGAGTATTCTTAGGTAACTTCAGTTATCTATGATGGAATTAACTATAGGGGCTTTCCCTTATAGGAAGCTTTTCTCGAACCCAGCATATTATAAACCCTATTTAATTCCTTATATTAAATAGGGGAACTTGTCGGCCAGTATGGGTTTCGTAGATCAAACAGATGTCATAACTTTCTCTAGTTTATTTGATCGAGCCTCACCTCCAACATAATATAAACCCTATTTAATTCCTTATGTTAAATAGGGGAATTTGTCGGCCAATACATTGTTTCACAAGATCAAACAGATGTCATAACTTTCTCTAGTTTATTTGATCGAACCTTACCCTCAATTCTTGTGTTCATCCTATCATAACTTTCTTTAGTTTATTTGATCGAGCCACACCTCAACTCTTGTGTTCATCCTTTGGGATAGATACAGGATTTGAGGTAAAGTGCTCTTTCATCTAAACTATGAAAATTATGGGGTCCGGGATAGATACAGGATTTGAGGTAAAGTGCTCTTTCATTTAAACTATGAAAATTATGGAGTCAGTTTGACTTCATCTTTTTCAAAACTAACTTTTAAAAAGTCCTTCCGAAGCGGGCAACGGGATTTCAATTTCGATGACCGACAGCTTCTTACGGGCATCGTCCTTCCGAAGCGGGCAACGGGATTTTAATTCCGATGACCGACAGCTTCTTACGGGCTTCCTTCCGAAGCGGGCGACGGGATTTCAATTCCGATGGCCGACAACTTCTTACGGGCAAACCCCATCCTTTTGAAACGGGCAACGAGATTTCAATTCCGATGACCGACAGCTTTTTGCGGGCAAACCCCACACCAAAAATAGTGCCGACAGCTTCTGGCGACTCCGCTGGGGATAAGCTATGGGCAAACCCCACACCAAAAATAGTGCCGACAGCTTCTGGCGACTCCGCTGGGGATAGCTTCCCTATCCATTTAAATCAAGAAAATATCTTTATACATCGGTAATGTATTCATGTCTCTCATGAATTCCATTTAAATCAAGAAAAAAAATATCTTCATGCATCGGTAATGTATTCATGTCCCTCATGAATTCTATTTAAATCAAAGAAAAAATATTTTCATATATCGGTAATGCATTCATGTCCCTCATGAATCAAGATTACCTTTCCTCCACACCAAAAATAGTGCCGACAGCTTCTGGCGACTCCGCTGGGGAATAGCTTCTCTCTCCAAGGAAAAAAAATATTTTCATACATCGGTAATGCATTCAAGTCCCTCATGAATCAAGATTACCTTTCTTCCATTGGCATACTTTACCCATTTCTATCTTGGGAAAGTACGGTCAACTCTTTTGAACTTCAGGATCATCTGTTCAACCATCTTTGGACAGAGTGATTCAGAAGGACATTAAGGACATTCTGATCTTTATATGGGGTTGGACCCCCAATAAGTGTGTAGGTGAACTAGTTCCACCTAGGCGTTGTGTAAAGTGGGTCCCGCACTGGGTCCTAAAATATTTTAATTTTGCAAATTATACCAAATTGCGTCATACTACGCAAATTTTATAAATTTTAATCAAATCTTTTTGAAAATTTTGAAATTTTCAATAACCTGGTCTTTAGAATTTCCCTTTGTTAGTTTTAGTGTTTGTGCTAAAACTACAACACTTTGGCCATATAACTAACCCCAGCACTTTCTTTTGTGAAGTTGTTGCAATGACCTACCCAACGCTAACATTCACCTGCAACCTGCCAACAAGCCTCGAGGCCCGCAACGTTGCTACTACCATCAAGTTTGGAACAAGATTTTAAGATCTCGAGGTCACCCTCGGGTAGGGTCCTTTTGTTGTGAAAGTTGTTGCTCCAGAAGTACAAGAGCCATCTGCTGAATTCAACTTGAACTCCCTTGATGACTTTCCAGAAAGTTAAGACCTCTGCTACTGTCACCATAACACCAACAAAGACAGTTGTCCCCACTATTAAGGGAAAAGAAATCGTGATAATAGAAAATCTGACTGAAGGGTTAGCTGCCTTACCTCTTTCAAAATCGGATCAAGTTTAAAGACTATACCATTGACCCGGTCTCAGAGAAGAAACCGTAACAGAAAAGCCCGAAAAGCAACTAAAATTCAGATCCCTGAGAAAATACCTACTGAAGAGGAACCTCATCTGAAGGAAGAAGAATTACCAGAAATTTATCCAATGCTGAGAGGAGGAAGATTCTATCCTCTTATGAATACTGATGGACACGAAAATGCCCAAAAGATTGCTGCTACTCTGCCAATCTCTCGTGAACAGAGTAGGGGAAGGAAGAAATTCCGTCTCATCTCTCAAGTCAGTACAGTTTTTCAACAATTGGCTGTCAGAGAAGGTTGTTCAGTCCATGAGTTACTCAGACGAATGGGACACACAATATCCCCTCGAATGAAAGAAGGATTCTGAGAGATATTAAATCCAAACAAAATACAACTACTCATATTTCTGTTTGGTCCCGTTTGGGAAATAGATTTGATACTACATAAAATCAAGATTGGATCCAAGAATTTCGTAAAAATATTTATCTAACACAGTATATGATATACACAAAGAGGAGCATACTCCTTCTCAACATGTTGATAATTTTGCTAGGACACCTTGTCCTGAATCATCATTGTTTAAGAAGAAGATGTGGATACCCAAGGTTGTATCACCGATACAGTCTGATAAACCTGATCAAGATAAAATTAAAATCTGAAGTATTTGATATTATTACAATTTTTATCACTGAAATGGAGAAGGAAACTCCACAAGGTTCTCCAAGAGCAAGTGATATATCACGAATTGAAGAGAAAGTCGAAAAACTTCGAGATGAGATCTATGAGTTAGCTCGAGAACATGGAGTCTCCATAAGTGAAGAAGATGAAGACTTTGATTACAGTGACTATCTTGAAGAAGATTTCATGGATATCCATGTTGTTGAAATAAGAGCTTCTGCATCCTCATGAGATGAAAATGTCTTTGAAGAAATGCAAAGAGCCCTTCTCCAAAAAGATGAACATGTCAGTTCATTGGAGAAAAAGATAGAATAAATTACCGCCACTATGACTGCTATGGCTATAATCCAAGGTCAGTCACAAATACCGCAATCAGCATCTCCAGATGTCAATCGACCAGAGGTTTTACACATTACAGAAGAAAGAAGAGAGGTAACATCAGTCAACAAAGAAGAGCAACCAAGAAAAGATT
The DNA here is from genome assembly GCA_002079205.1 of Phalaenopsis hybrid cultivar. Taxonomy (NCBI): domain Eukaryota; kingdom Viridiplantae; phylum Streptophyta; class Magnoliopsida; order Asparagales; family Orchidaceae; genus Phalaenopsis; species Phalaenopsis hybrid cultivar. The sequence goes on from JXCR01019597.1 coordinate 560,703, forward strand.
CTACATCAACAACCATACCTGAAAAAAATTTCAAACAAATGATTGAACAAGTTTGTGACGCCTTAGTATAATCCAAAGGAGGTGCATTAATTCTAAAGGGTAGACCCAACCTAGAGGAATTTGACACCGTACCCTTTCCTAAGGGTTTTGTGCCTCCAAACTTTAGAATATTCGATGGGACCGGAAATCCCAGACAGCATCTAGCACATTTCAGAGCTAATTGTGGTATCACAAGAAGAAATGAAGCCTTTCTTTGCCAACAATTCGTCACCAGTTTAACAAGAGTTGCCTTTGACTGGTACGCCGATTTGCCAAATGATTCGGTCAAAACATTTATAGAATTGGAACAGTTATTTGTAAAAAGATTCACCGGCGCGGAACGTCATTCTTCTATTGNAATGATAAAAAAATCATAAAATATTAAACTCATGCAAATGTTTCAAATTATTTCCTAAACACTTAGGAATCATTGGAATATTTTTCCAAGGTCTAAAAATAAAGATATCTATTTTTAAACCTTAAAATGATTTTTAAGGCTTAAAAATAGAATTTTCACCAAAATAATTCTAAAAAATCAAATAAAAATCAGCAAAATACAAAATAAATCTTTCTGGGTTCTCTAAGCTCAAAGAGATTTTCCAAAAATAAAAAATCTATTTTTCAGCAGTTAAAATATTTTTTTTATTAAAGTCCCCAAAATTTCAATTAATTTTAATAAATCACAAAAAGTTCAAAAAATTATGAAATTTTGGCCAAATGACTTTCTGATCTAGGGCTAGCTTACGTAAAAATTTCATGTGATTATGAATTGTCCTGATCATCTTTTGGAATTTTCTTTGAAGATGCATATTTTTGCATGAAAATAATTATATGAATTAAATTAAATTGTGAAAATTCACATTTTCTTCTATGATATCTTAATTAACCTATCAGTAGGGTTACATAAAAATTCCAAAGTCATTTGACTTTAATTTGACAAATTATGAACTTTAGAGTTAGGAAAGTTTCCAAAACTTTACTTTTCTAGCTCTATAAACATAAACTGCTCTGACATGCATTTTGAGTTGCAGGTGGTNTTATTTTACCTGTATCTGCAAGAAAAACACAAAAAAACCTTCCATTAAAGTGCAATATCTTAAAAATAAATATAAAAATGTGTCTAAAAACACTATATATTTTAGGTGTATCACTTACTTTAGCACAGGTCTGCTTAACGTCCAAATATGCATTATAACTTGTCTAAGTCATCAAATATATATTCAAAAATACTACACCATTTTTCTTAATCAAGCACAACAACACAACATTTAAAACAAATACACTTTGATAACTATGGGTTGCCTTCCACAAAGTGTTTGGTTATATGTCGTTGGCCTGACATAACCAGTGCTCATTCTAGTTAACTCAACAACATAAGATCATTTAATTTAAGTTGATCTCCCAAAAAATAAAGTTTCAGCCTGTGACCATTCACTTTAAATATTTTCTTAATTTTAGGATTTTTTATATCCACAACTCCATATATATAAACTTTTATCACAATAAATGGGCCCATCCATCTTGACTTAAGTTTTCTTGGAAATATTCTTAATCTTGCATTATATAGTAAAACATGTTGCTCTGGCTCAAAATTTTTAGTAAGAATCCTCCAATCATGCCACATCTTCATCTTTTCTTTATAAATATTAATAGTCTCATAAGATTCATTCTTTCTCTCTTAAAGCTCATTTATTTGTAATAGTCTATTCTCACTATCGGCGGTGTGGGGAGTTTCCCATAAGAAGCTGTCAGTTATCGGAATCAAAATACTGTCACTCGCTTTAGAAGGAAGTTTTAATTTAAACATATATTTAGTTTTAGAAAAAAATATGAAATCAAACTGACCCCAGATTTTTCATAGTTTAAATGAAAGAGCACTGTACATCAAATCCTGTATCTATCCCGAAGGATAAACAGAAGACCTGAGGAAGACGCTCAATCAAATAAATTAAGGAATATATGATATCCGTTTGGTCTGCGAAACCTTTTTATTTGCTGACATGTTCCCCTATTTAATATAAAGGATTAAATAGGGTTTGTATTAATCTAGATTCAGACATGTTTCCTATAAGGGCAAGCCCCTATAGTTAATTACATCTTAAATGACCAAAGTCACCTAAGAAGACGATAAAAAATCAGGAGATATTGTCTTCAAGGAGTTTCAAAGGGTAGGAGTTTTCAATGAGATCAGACATAGAGGTGTTAAAGGGAATTGGTTCAAATTTGAAACATTTTATTGTAGAGTCCAAAGGAGGAAGAACTAGAAGATGTCATGGATCCAGAGGAGAACCCCTGTGACTTCCCAAGCTATCCTAATGTTTGGCTCCAGTTTTGAGGAGAAATATTTAGGTGTTTCATCTTGTCAATTTTATTAGTTAGGGCTTACATTCGTGTGAAAAGATCACACAATTAGCCTGGAAGATGTGAAGATTTAGGTCATGACGGACTACAACTTCGGAACCCTAAGACGAGTTAGGACTTATATTGTATAGTAGGGCTATACAAAGGCCTAAAGATAAGGTGAGAATTTACGTTGCATAAGTAAGCAACCTCAAAGTCCTATGGCTTTGTTGTTTAAGTCTAAGGAAGGAAAATTAGTTTAGCAGGGGAAGACAGGTTTTGCTGTTGAAGATGACCGTGTTGCCCACCATGCTAGCTCCAAGCTCCTTGCCGCGATGAGTTTGAGTTTTCTAGTGTGTCAAGTTATAATGTCAAATCAGGTGGCCCGATAGTTGATGTTCTTTAAATTTTTTTTAGGGCGTGTTAAAGTTGATTAGAGCGACACCGGTTAGGATCCCACGGTTCCCTCGCTCCGACACCACTATTTTCTATTGGATTCACTTAGTCCAAAGAAATTTCCTAAACTCAACTTAATGAGTTCCACAATTTCATTTAGACCGTGGGAAGCCTCGTTAGCAACCGTAGGTTACCTCCTCCGAGGGATTCACTATTTTCTATTGGAATCACTTAGTCCAAATGAATTTACTAAACTCAACTTAATGAGTTCCATATTTTCTATTGGAATCACTTAGTCCAAATGAATTTACTAAACTTAACTTAATGAGTTCCATTATTTCATTTAGACCGTGGGAAGCCTCGTTAGCAACCGTAGGTTACCTCCTCCGAGGGGTTCCTGCTCATCCGATAGAGTCATCTTTATTTAATTGTGATTTGTAGTTTTGTGTGATGTTGGTGATTAGATTTTGAGTTGTTTTATATTGTGAATGTTATGGCGGTGAATTTTATCTTGGTTGATTTTAGTTTTTTATTTTTGTTTCAATTTTGGGGCTATCCTAATAGTTTTAGTTTTCATGTAGGGTGACATCATTGTTTAGCATGCAAGTTTGCAGGTATAAAACCATAGTATGAAAGTACAAGAAAGACAACGCTGAAAACTGTAAAAGCGTACCTGGCGACTCTTCTCGTTCCACCACCTGAAACTCAAAAGGCATGTTAAAGCATTTAATATGAGACATGGAAGTAAAATTTTGTCGACCTACCTAACCGTAGGTCATATCTTGGTGGTTCCTTAGGAGTTTAATTAAGGATGATCTTGTCATGCAAAATATATTAAGTTTAGTAGATCTCTGAGGTATCCAATAGATCTAGAGAAAGAAGCGAGTCTGTGCTACTCTCTCGCTGCCTGGTGGAAAATCCTGAGTTCTTTTAAATTTATTATGTTGCCTAATAATTCATCCTATAAAACCCTATTGCTCAATGAACATTGATGTCTCAACTATCCCTAAGAGTAAGGTAAGTATCATCTGTAATTTAATTTTGACAATTATGCGGGTGAAGATTCTTGAAGAGGTAAGTTAGTGTTATTGGAACACTTAACAAAAATTTTTGTTATAATTGGGCTTGTAGTGTTTGAAAGACATTTTAATTTTAATTGATGTTTATTTTTCTAATCCATATTTAAACGAAACTTGACTTAGCCTAAGTCACTATTAACACCCTTAAGACCTAGGTGAGTGTCTTATTTAGCATTGAAAAGATTAAGCTTTAGGTGGTCATAATTCATGATTTGAATTTCATTTGAAAATCAAAATAGGGGTATTAAGTTAATTAATTTTTTACTTTAAAAGTCATACCCCTAAGCCCTAGGTTCATTTTATTTTAATAAACTTCCAAATTTTAATAATAAACCCCTAAGTCCTGGGTTCATTTTATTTTAATAAACTTCCAAATTTTAATAATTTAGAAATTTTATCTTTTTAATTAAGAAAGTGAGGTTGGTTTCTACCAATTAACCCCTAGTGTTTCAAACATCACTTCTCATTTTATTTTAATAAACTCCCAAATTTTAATAATTTAGAAATTTATTAACTTATCTTTTCAAGGTTGGTTTCTACCAATTAACCCCTTGTGTTTCAAACCTCAAATAAATTGATTAAGATCAGAGGTTACCCATGTCTACCAATTAACCCCTTATGTTTCAAACATCCAAATTAAGATCAGAGGTTACCCATTTCCCTCTCTGAATTAAGCCTAAATGTTAATTAAGGCTAAGTTTCCAAAATTACATATTTGCCCCTAAGGCTCTAACACTTTATAATTTGTCAAATTCAATTCAAAATGACTTTGAAATTNATCAAATGAATTTGAAATTTTTATCCTACCTCATTCATGGGTCAGCTAAGACATCAGAGGAGAAAATGTGATTTTTGGAAATTTAATTTAATTTATATAATTATTTTCATGTAAAAATAGGATTTTTCAAAGAAAATACTTAAATTGATCAAGGTAAATCCTAATCTAATAAAATTTTTATAAACGTAGACCTAGACAAGAGAAGCCTTTGGACGAAATTTCATGATTTTTTGAATTTTATTTGAATTTTAATAATTATTTAAAGTTTTGGGGTATTTATTAATTATAAAATATTTTAAATGGAAAAAATTAAATTTTATATTTATGAAAAATTCTCCTAAGGTTAGAAAACTCAAAGGAGAAAATTTTATATTTTTTTGAATTTTATTTGATTTATTGGCATTAATTTTAGTGAAAATTCATTTTAGCCTTTAAAAATCATTTTTAAGCTTTAAAATTCAATATCTTTATTTAGAAAACCAGGAAAAATATTCCAATTGTTCCGAAGTGCTTAGAAAACTATTTAGAATAATTTATGAATTTTATTATTTTTGTGAATTTTAGTAATTTTTAATTATTCAAATATTTAAAATAGGCTAAAAATCAAAATTTTATTTTAAATATCATTTTATTTTTAGAAAATACCTCTGATTAGAGAGAACTCAAAAAACTAAGTTCTATAATTTTTAATGTTATATTTTGATTTTAAAAAATCATTTTGGTGCCAAAAATGTTATTTATCTTTAAAACCCAACTTAAGTTACCAAATGAACTTAAAATATTTTGGAATTTTTATGGTGAGTTCTTTAGATCCTAAATAATAGTGGAGATTAAAAATCAAGTCATTTTATTATTTATATTTTTCAAAATTAATTATCTTAGTGATTTAGGGTTTGTAAAGATTAGATGTATTTTGAATGACTTGGCTTATTAGAAATTTTCCTAATTGTTCCTTGGTCATAGTAAAGCTTCCAAAATTTTCTTGAATTTTTCTAATTTCCATAATTATTTTAAGCAAATAATGCATATAAACTTAAAAAAAGTGAATCTCTGTCTAGGGAACTCCTCTGACTTTGAAAAAATCAGGGGCATGTTCTCTAAGACAGATGCAACAACATGCAAAAATTCTAAGCTATAATAAAATGTCTATATGCATGGTGAATCAAAAGATTCAAATCAGTATTTAATTAATTAAAAATAAAATGTGCATCACATGGACTTAAAATTATTTTCACATTGTTCTCTTCTGTTCACTAAGCAAAATGGTATTTTTATTCTATTTTTGTGATTTTTCTACACCAAAATATAAATTTCTAAAGCTAGGAGTTATTTTCTGAATTTATTAAATCCCTATTTATCTATTTAAACGCGCGTCGCCACCTCAACCTACGACGGCTTTTAAGCTCTACACTGCGTGCTCCCATTTGACGTCGTCGTCCACCTCAGCACTGACTAGACCTGCGACTTATGTTCCAAAGCGCTGTCCGGCTTGATCTCGACCGTCCATCCGATACACACGCGATCGGACGACTCCCCGTCATCGTCCCCGATAGCTTAGCTCGAGAACCATCTATCTTCTAGCCTTAAGATCTCTCTCATTTCTTAACAAAATTAAGCGAATTTTTTTTAAAATGCTCGTCTAGACTAGAGGAAAAAATCCATATGATTATGATGCCATGAAATCAACTCAAAACAAATGAAGAGTTCAAATAGGCTCGATAATAAGAGAAGTTTTATACCTTGGCTCTGAGAAGTGAAGCATCTATCAAAGGGTCTTGGCACGTTCGTTGGGATCCAAGGAGGCTAGAGATTGAGTCTTTAGTCTTGGTGTAAAGCCTAGGTATGATTTTGATCAAGACCAATTTTGTGTGTTGGTCTAGAGCTATTGTAGAGGCTATTTTAGAGGATAATTTGATGGGGATTTGTCTTATCTTACTTTTGTGAAGGTATGGGCACAAGCAATTGAAGTTTGGTGGAGTTTTTAGGGATGTCCTATTTCTGCCGTAATTTTTAAGCTCAAAATTAAGGTTACACAGGGGGAATCAAGGCAATGGAGGGATTGGAATGGGCTGTGAAGGTTTTAGAGAAGCTCTGTGAGTGATTTGGGAAGCTCTCTCTGACAAAATTTTTTAGCACCCCTCCCAGGCCATGGAGGTGAGTTTTTAATAAAAATGGCCATGGGGTGGCTCTCAGGGCAAATGTTTGGGTGCATTGTAGTGCTTAGGGGGAGGGTAGAGGAGCTCTACAATTTGGTTTGGCTGAGCTGGCCTCTAGGTTTGATTTGGGTGAAGTACCATGGGGGTGGCTCTCAGTTTTGAGCTTCTCCGGTGACTAGGCCGGCCGGCCATGACATGGGGAGGTGGCTAGGTGCTCAGGGCATCTAGGGGAATCTGTCAAAGCAACTTAATGCAATAAGGTTTAGTTTTGGTAAGGGTATCTTAAGCATGTGAATTTTTGGAAATAAAATCCCTTAATTTGGGGGAACTTTGGTCCATGTCTTAGTTTAGGTGGTTATATGGGCTTTGTCTCAGTCTTAGGGTCTAATCAAAGGCTGAGGTGGAGTTAATTTGATGACTTTGGGGTAGTTAGGCCATCTTTAATGTATCAGTTCAATATGGGTTGAAGTGATCAAAGTTTGGGGTTTGGCTTAGTTAGCCATGTCAATTGACCCAATTGATTGATCAACATTGTGTAGATGATTGTTATCAATATATTTGGTGAAGGGTTGAAGTGATTTTGAGTTCAATTGGTAGGTCAGTTTAAGGGATTTTTGGAATTTGGTCAACTTTGGGTATGTTGGGCTAGACATGGGTCTAGTTTGGGTTAGCCTGGGGCTAAGTTCAAATTGAATGGTTTAAATGATCAAGGGAGATGTTTTGAATACTTTTCATGAAGGGATAGGGTGGAAATTTTGGGACTAAAGCCATCAATTTGGTGAGGTTTTGAGACATGGCCAATCTGGGGCAAATTTGGGGCTTTTGGACTTAGGTTGAAATCAAATAAATTTGAGGTTTCACTAAGGCCAATTGAAGGTTAAGTTTGATATATGGGGATTTCATTAAGGTTTTTCAACATAAATTGTGGCAAATGGAGTAGGCCATGGGTTAAATTTGGTGGAAACAAGTCATGTGTCCAAAATTGGGGTTTTGATCTAAATCAAAATTGGGCTCAAAGAATGGGTCCATTGAGCTTGGATTTGGTTTGTTTTGGTCATATTGAAGGTTAATTTGAGTTTGAGATTAAAATTTGGGGAAATTGGGATCAAATTGATGGACATTTGGAGTGATTTGGGGAAAATATGGGCCTTTAAAGGGTAATTTGGGGGTTTTGATCAAAGATGGTTAAAATGGCCAAATTGGGTCATGTAATGGTTGAGAAAAATGAAATTGAGAATATTTGGGAGGTTTTGGAAATTTTTGTGATTTTTTGGAATTTTGGGGTAAGGAGGGGTATTTTGGTAATTTGGCCAATTTTGGTGAATTTGGGTAGTTTGGGTGTTTTCAAGGTGTTTGAAATGATTTTTGAGTCAAGTTGGGTGTTTTGGCTAGATTTGGAAATTTTGGCCAAATTTAGGGTCCCAAAGGTATCTAAGTAATTTGGGGGATTTAGGGGGCAAAAGGCTAGGTTGGGTGTCTTGGTAGAGTTGAGGTACCAACCATCATCAATAAGCCATGGACCAATGAAAACCCTATTTTGGGTCCTCTATGTAGTGATCTTAGCCAAACCCTAGCCCAAGGCTAATGGGTTTAGGAGAGAACCTACATGGCTCTTCTAAAAGTATCAGGGAATCAAAGTCTAGAAGTTTAAGTTTAGGATAGTGAGTGATTGTGAGTGCAAGTGATTGCAAGTGAGTTCCTTAGCCCTAGACCAACACCCAAGGTCAACCCTATGGTCTAGCAATTCTAAGCGTGACTCATCATGAGTTCCTCTATAATGACCTTACCTACTAAGTGCTAGAGGTTAGGACCAATATGTGGAACTTCAAGTTGAGTAGAGAAGAGTTTCTACTAAGTGCTAGAGGTTAGGACCAATATGTGGAACTTCAAGTTGAGTAGAGAAGAGTTTGAAATTTCAAATGGTGAGGGTTCCTTGTCTAGTTTTCTAAGAATAGTCAATAGGAAAGTCCTATGGCTAGACCTTAGGCTACTAAAAAGGAAGAACTAAACCTCAACCAAAAGTGAGGTCAACAAATGGACCCCCATTAGGCTACTAAAGAGGAAAAAATAAACCTCAACCAAAAGTGAGGTCAACAAATGGACCCCCAATAGATGGTGCCTTTTCTAGTTTTCTAAGAATAGTCAATAGGAAAGTCCTATGGCTAGACCTTAGGCTTCATGTCTAGTTTTCTAAGAATAGTCAATAGGAAAATCCTATGGCTAGACCTTAGGCTACTAACTTTTTCTAGTTTTCTAAGAATAGTCAATAGGAAAATCCTATGGCTAGACCTTAGGCTACTAAATGGAAAAACTAAACCTCAAACAAAAGTGAGGTCAACAAATAAACCTTCAATAGGCGTGGTGTGTTGGGCAAACACACCGCGTGTATTGGCGTTGACTAACGAGATCAGTAAAAATCAATACAAACTCCTAAGTCAACAGACCCGGAAGTACGTGTAGAGTTGTGTGTGTGATTTGTTTCTATTGGGGATTTAGCAAATGATCATCTGATTCAAATCAAGAAGTGGGGATTGTCGCTGGGGAGTGGAGAGTGAATTTTGAGTTATGCAATTTCACGTATTTATAATGGATTGGAGTCAGTATATAAGTGCTGACCCTGAGGTGGAAATTGAAATTTGGGTATCAATCCCAAAATAAGAATCAGAAGCCATAATCCATTTAAGGTGGTCTTGAAACTTATTTCAAAAGATGAGAATATGACTGTGTGGGAGGACCAAATCGAGATGGAAAACACAGAGGCCCACATCCAACTCCAAGGAAAATATCTGCTACACTGAGGAGGAAAGCGCTGGGACTCACATCCAACTCAAGTGGTAACAAGAACATATGTGCATCACGTTAGGAAGGAAAGCACTAAGACTCACATCCAACACAAGCAGTGACAAGAAAATATGTGTGTCATGTTAAGAAGGAAAGAGCTAGGCTCACTTCCAACTCAAGCGGTGTGAAGAAAATATGTGTGTCACGTTAGGAAGGAAAGCTCTAGGACTCACATCTAACCCAAGCGGTGACAAGAAAATATGTGTGTCACGTTAGGAAGGAAAGCACTAGGACTCACATCCAACCCAAGAGGTGACAAGAGAATATATGCATCACGCTAGGGAGGAAAGAACTAGGACTCACATCCAACCCAAGCAGTGATAAGAAAATATGTGTGTTACATTGAGAAAGAAAGCACCAGGACTCACATCCAACTCAAGAGGTAACGAGAAAATATCTGCATCTCATTAGGAAGGAAAGCACTAGGACTCACATCCAACCCAAGCGATCATAAGTAAATATGTGTGTTACATTGAGAAGGAAAAGACCAGGACTCACATCCAACTTAAGAGGTAACGAGAAAATATGTGCATTACGTTAGGAAGGAAAACACTAGAACTCACATCCAACCCAAGCAGTGACAAGAAAATATGTGCGTCACGTTAGGAAGGAAAACACTAGGACTCACATCCAACCCAAGCAGTGATAAGAAAATATGTGTGTCATGTTAAGAAGGAAAGCGCTAGGCTCACATCCAACTCAAGCGGTGTCAAGAAAATATGTATGTCACGTTAGGAAGGAAAGCTCTAGGACTCACATCTAACCTAAGCGGTGAGAAGAAAATATGTGTGTCACGTTAGGAAGGGAAGCACTAGGACTCACATCCAACCTAAGAGGTGATAAGAAAATATGTGCATCACGCTAGGGAGGACAGAACTAGGACTCACATCCAACCCAAGCAGTGATAAGAAAATATGTGTGTTACATTGAGAAATAAAGCACCAGGACTCACATCCAACTCAAGAGGTACCGAGAAAATATCTGCATCTCATTAGGAAGGAAAGCACTAGGACTCACATCCAACCCAAGCGGTGACAAGTAAATATGTGTGTTACATTGAGAAGGAAAAGACCAGGACTCACATCCAACTCAAGAGGTAACGAGAAAATATGTGCATTACGTTAGGAAGGAAAGCACTAGGACTCACATCCAACCCAAGCAGTGACAAGAAAATATGTGCGTCACGTTAGGAAGGAAAACACTAGGAATCACAGCCGACCCAAGCGGTGACAAGAAAATATGTGTATTACATTGAGAAGGAAAGCACCAGGACTCACATCCAACAAAAGAGGTAACGAGAAAATATGTGCGTCACGTTAGGAAGGAAATCACTAGGACTCACATCCAACCCAAGCGGTGGCAAGAAAGTATGTGCATCACATTAGGATGGAAAGCATTAGGACTCACATCCAACCCAAGCGGTGATAAGAAAATATGTGCATCATGTTGGGAAGGAAAGCACTAGGACTCACATCCAATCCAAGCGGTGCCAAAAAAATATGTGTGTTACATTGAGAAGGAAAGCACCAAGACTCACATCCAACTCAAGAGGTAATGAGAAAATATGTGTGTCATGTTAGGAAGGAAAGCACTAGAACTCACATCCAACCCAAGCGGTGACAAGAAAATATGTGTGTTACATTGAGAAGGAAAGGAAAAAGACTCACATCCAACTTAAAAGGTAACGATAAAATATGTGTGCTTTTGCAGTAAATATGCAGATTCACACATGTGAATTTGTGGGGAATATGTGAAGAAATTGGAAGCCTTAACATCCGCTGAAGGGGGCCTCACACCGATCTTTGGAGAATTTGAAATTTGAAGGAATCAGAAGCCTTAACATCCATTGAAGGGGCCTCACACCGATCTTCAGAGAATTTGAAATTTGAAGGAATCGGAAGCCTTAACATCCATTAAAGGGGGCCTCACACAAATCTTTGGAGAATTTGAAATTTAATGAAATTGGAAGCCTTAACATTCATTGAAGGGGGCCTCACACCTATCTTTGAAGAATATGAAATTTAAATAAATCGGAAGGCTTAACATCCATTGAATGGGGCCTCACACCGATCTTCTGAGAATTTGAAATTTGAAGGAACCAGAAGCCTTAACATCCATTGAAGGGGGCCTTACACCAATCTTCGAAGAATTTGAAATTTTAAGAAATTAGAAGCCTTAACATCCATTGAAGAGGGCCTCACACCGATCTTCGGATATGGGGAGTCAAAATTTGGGTACTGACCTCATATGAAAACAGTGTACAGAGTTAGTGATGTTGAATTTGCAGAAATGTGTCACGTGAAAAGGTTGATTTTGTTGAAGAAGATTTGCAGAGTTTTGTGGGGTTTTGTGCAGAATGTGAAATTCTGCGGGGATGTGAAGAGAGTTAATGCAGATAAAGATGGTTGTACTGCACGCACAAAGAGTAAGTAACTCCAAAATGAGAGAATCCACTCAACAGATTTGTTTCCTTTTCTTATTGTTTTTATCACATTAAATTTTTTAAAATATGTTTTTAAAGTTTTAATTTTAGTTGGTTGATTTTCAAAAGAAATTTGTTTTGTTGCTTATTCATTGGTGATTATTTTTAGTTAAATTTTATTTATTGTTAAAGATTTGTTGTTTCGTTCTTGGTTAATTGAATTCTGAACCAACGCGTGGTTTGCAACTTTCATCCATCGCACAAAAAGACAACTGACAAAAAAGGCACATTTTGAAAGAAATTTCTATTACTCTGCTCCTATAAAGATGTTACAGATCGAACATAGGCTAACACTTCAAAAAGGTACAATATATAGTCCTTGTCGAAATACATTCAGAACATCTCATGCTATGAATATATTGTAGGCAGCATATATCAGATACATATCATGTTGCTATATATAAAAAAAAAGTGAACTCTCTAATCATCTGTACCAGGTACGACGAGCTCCTGATCAAGTACACCTTCTAAGCCATGCTCCATGATAAGAGTTCCCTTTGCATGTACATAGAGGTACAACCCTCTCATAGATCGTACGACAGTAGCTCTTCTAGTTTCGAGTCTGGCTGGAGTCCATATGGCATTTTGCAGTCATCCATCCTGTGGAAAGTCACAAACACCCTACGGTGTCGTACCCTTGGAATGCAATGTTTGTCAATATTTGCACCGTTGCCTTTAAGAACGAGCACTGAACCGACTGGTAGAGGAATCTCTACAGAACCTCTGAACTCACCAGGGCTGACGATGGCAATCACTTTCTCAAATAAAATATTGCTCTTGCTCAGAAATGAGACCGTGTAGAAGGGTGTTACAAAATCATGATGATCAATGTGAGGAGGTATGCAGTCTCCCTCGTCATATATGTTAATGATGCAGCTGTTTGGGATGCAGGTAGCTGGCAGAATATTCCATTTGACCATTATTTTGAACATTCACTTTATCATTAGCGGTAGTGGATATACTTGATCGTGTCTGAGGATCCCAGCCGGATTGCAGCAGCAGCCACACTGGATAGTAATCCTCCCTTCTCCTCGTATCCATTTCCTTGGCTCGGAATAGGTCCTTTCCATAAGTAAACCTGCTCGACCTCTGTCCCTTAGGTCAAAAATGCAGTCAAGTATACTTTGTCCGTCAGTCTCTAAGAAGACTGTGGTATAGAGTTCTAATCCCTCCAGTATGTTGATGAATTTTCTTTGAACTTCTTCATAAAATTCAAATTCTCTTTTATTTACATTACTTATCTTGTAGTACTCCATTGTACTAGAGGTCGGTAGCTATTGCGGGTGTTCCTGCCTTCAAGCATTGGCAAGAACCCAAACTGCCACTGGTTGATATGGAACATGAGACTCGGCATCTAGCGGGATGTACAACCCTGGGCTTCATGGTACATACTGATCTGTCCCCAGTGGGACGTATGGCTCATCTATCATAAAATCTGATGTCTGAGATCGATCGGTGCTTGAGGTATACTCTTCCAATGTACTGAAACACTGTAAATGTAGAACACTGCAATCCGGGCATTCTAGAAACAGACCCATGGCTGATGTCCCGACCGATATTTCAGCGTTGCACGTCAGGCAACCCTTGCATAAAACATCTAAAACTGAAAGTGTATCTGACTCTGTCACGAACCCTTGCTCTTCATCTATGGTGGGTAGGCTAGTAGAAGTTTCTTTTAGGTCTGGATCATAAATATGCCCCTTAGGAATAGGAGTTAGCAAGTTATTCGTCTCTCTCTGAAGTCTGCGTTCTTGTCATAGAAAAGCTCTCTTCTTCTTGTGACTGGCGTTTCTGTGTTGTGTTCTTTGAAGCAAAGTACTTGGCAGTCATTTGTTATTGGCGGCTACTAGGACCCCGACTGGTCTAGCTACCATGGAAGGCAGATGGCTGGGCCCTTCCATCGGATCTTGCTCTATTTTGACGTTCTTGCCTTTGTGTGATGTATTATCTTCAGCAGTTGCCCTCAGAAGTGAAGGCAATCCCTCTTTCTCTTTGCAGCTGACTACATCCATGAGAGGACCTTCGTAGTCTATGTCAACCTAGTTAAAATCCATGTTGAAGTCTATGGTACCGCTCTGCGGCGCCATCTCCTCATTTAGTGCGAGGCTCCAGCCATCCTTGAAAGAAAAGATCAGCCTCTATCCTGACATTTTTCTACAGACGACAGGAAAAATGTTAGTGGGCCAAAACTTATCATGAATAAGATCAAAACAAAGTATTTATTAAAGTAAATTTTAGTTTGTTTTGGTGAAATGAATTGTTTATTTTATGTATGAGTTTTGTTTAATTTAGTGGAATATTAAGTTCAAAAGTAGAAATGAGAAAATTTAAAGTTTACAATTTTTAAAATTTTCATTATATTGAGGTTAATTACAAAATTTGGACCCGATCATAGACATTTGGCCACATAGATAACCCTATAGACAATCAAAGTTCCCAAAGTTTTAAAGCAAGCAAAGGCAAGTTGCATCAGGTTGCGTAATAGGTTTTCAGATATCGTCCATTTATTGGTAGCATGAGTCTTTCACCTTGGAAGTCCACTAACTGGTAGGCTCCTCCTGTTTAGACCTTTTCAATGACAATGGTCCCTCCCAAGTTCGTTCAAATTTTTCACCTATTTTGCGGCGTGCAAGAATATGCCTTTTGAGCACAAGTACAAGGTCACCAACTTTGAATGTCCTTGGGCGGACTAATTTGTCATGGGCTTGTACCAACTTCGCCAAGTAAAGCTCTCAATGTTGTTGTGCTTCTAGTTGTTTTCCCTCGAGACTCTCCAGTTCTTCAAGTTTGAGTTTTGCACTTTCTTCCACTGTGAGTTGATTGGCAATGGCGACTCTGAGAGATGGTGTCTGGATTTCTAAAAGTAGCATGGCCTCAGCTCCGTACACGGTCATATAGGGTGTACACTGAGTGGGAGTCCTGAAAGTTGTCCGATAGGCCCACAAGGCTTCTAATAGTTTGTTGTGCCAATCCCTTTTGTTTTCATCTAGTGTTTTCTTCAAAATCTGTACCAGTGTCTTGTTGAAAGCTTCGGCTAGACCATTTGCTCTAGGATAGTAAATCGTAGAGTATCTCCAATTTATCACATGTCTTTTGATAAAATTATTGATCTTTGTGCTTCTAAAAGCTGTCCCATTATCTTAAATTATTCTTCACGGTACTCAGAAATGGTAGACAATTTGGCTTTTGAAAAATATAAGGATGTGCTGTGCCGTAACCTCACGTAATGGTACTGCCTCTGCCCATTTGGAGAAATAATCTGTAGCGGCNAAGAGGCAAGTGGCATCAGGTTGCGTAATAGGTTTTCAGATATCGTCCATTTATTGGTAACATGGGTCTTTCACCTTGGAAGTCCACTAACTGGTAGGCTCCTCCTGTGTAGACCTTTTCAATGACAATGGTCCCTCCCAAGTTTGTTCAAATTTTTCACCTATTTTGCGGCGTGCAAGAATATGCCTTTTGAGCACAAGTACGAGGTCACCAACTTTGAATGTCCTTGGGCGGACTAATTTGTCATGGGCTTGTACCAACTTTGCCCAGTAAAGCTCTCAATGTTGTTGTGCTTCTAGTTGTTTTCCCTCGAGACTCTCCAGTTCTTCAAGTTTGAGTTTTGCACTTTCTTCCACTGTGATTTGATTGGCAATGGCGACTCTGAGAGATGGTGTCTGGATTTCTAATAGTAGCATGGCCTCGGCTCCGTACACGAGCATATAGGGTGTACACTGAGTGGGAGTCCTGAAAGTTGTCCGATAGGCCCACAAGGCTTCTAATAGTTTGTTGTGCCAATCCCTTTTGTTTTCATCTAGTGTTTTCTTCAAAATCTGTACCAGTGTTTTGTTGAAAGCCTCGGCCAGACCATCTGCTCTAGGATAGTAAATCGTAGAGTATCTCTAATTTATCCCATGTCTTTTGATAAAATTATTGATCTTTGTGCTTCTGAAAGCTGTCCCATTATCTTAAATTATTCTTCACGGTACTCAGAAATGGTAGACAATTTTTCTTTTGAAAAATATAAGGACGTGCTGTGCCGTAACCTCACGTAATGGTACTGCCTCTGCCCATTTGAAGAAATAATCTGTAGTGGCAAGTATAAACATGTGTCCTTTAGAAGATGGAGGGTCTATCGGACCTATTATGTCCGTGCCACAACACTCGAATGGCCATGAGGCAATAGTTGGGTGTAGCACATTCGGAGGCTGGTGTAAGACCACCCCATGCACTTGGCATTGGTGACATTTTCTGGCTATATCCATGTAATTGGACGTCATTGCTGGCCAATAATATCCAAGTCTTTTGATCTTCATTTTCATTTTTGGCTCTGACTGGTGAGCGCAACACAATCCGACATGTACTTCCTTAACAATATTCTTACAGGAAAAATATCAGTAGGCCAAAACTTATCATGAACAAGAATAAAACAAAGTATTTATTAAAGTAAATTTTAGTTTATTTTGTTAAAATGAATTGTTTATNTTTAACAATATTCTTACAGGAAAAATATCAGTAGGCCAAAACTTGTCATGAACAAGAATAAAACAAAGTATTTATTAAAGTAAATTTTAGTTTATTTTGTTAAAATGAATTGTTTATTTTATGTATGAGTTTTGTTTAATTTAGTGGAATATTAAGTTCAAAAGTAGAAAGGAGAAAATTTGAAGTTTAAAATTTTTAAAATTTTCATTATATTGAGGTTAATTACAAAATTTAGACCCGGTCATCGACATGTGGCCACATTAATAACCCTAAAATAATCAAAGTTTCCAAAGTTTCAAAGCAAGCAGAGGCAAGCGACATCATGTTGCGTAGTAGGTTTTCAGATATCGTCCATTTTTTGGTAACATGGGTCTTTCGCCCTGGAAGTCCACTAATTGGTAGGCTCCTTTTGTGTAGAACTTTTCAATGACAAATGGTCCCTCCCAAGTTTGTTTGAATTTTTCACCTATTTTGTGGCGTGCAAGAATAGGCCTTTTGAGCACAAGTATGAGGTCACCAACTTTCTTTTGTTGTGAGTTGATTGACAATGGAGGCTCTGAGAGATGGTGTCTGGCCTTCTAGCGGTAGCATGGCCTCGGCTCCGTACATGAGCATATAGGGTGTACACTAAGTGGGAGTCCTGAAAGTTGTCTGATAGGCCCACAAGGCTTCTAATAGTTTGCTGTGCCAATCCCTTTTGTTTTCATCTAGTGTTTTCTTCAAAATTTGTACCAGTGTTTTGTTGAAAGCCTCGGNATCATTGACATGTGGCCACATTGATAACCCTAAAATAATCAAAGTTTCCAAAGTTTCAAAGCAAGCAGAGGCAAGCGGCATCATGTTGCGTAATAGGTTTTCAGATATCGTCCATTTTTTGGTAACATGGGTCTTTTGCCCTGGAAGTCCACTAATTGGTAGGCTCCTCCTGTGTAGAACTTTTCAATGACAAATGGTCCCTCCCAAGTTTGTTTGAGTTTTTCACCTATTTTGCGGCGTGCAAGAATAGGCCTTTTGAGCACAAGTATGAGGTCACCAATTTTCTTTCGTTGTGAGTTGATTAACAATGGCAGCTCTGAGAGATGGTGTCTGGCCTTCTAGCGGTAGCATAGCCTCGGCTCCGTACATGAGCATATAGGGTGTACACTAAGTGGGAGTCCTGAAAGTTGTCTGATAGGCCCACAAGGCTTCTAATAGTTTGTTGTGCCAATCCCTTTTGTTTTCATCCAGTGTTTTCTTTAAAATCTGTACCAGTGTTTTGTTGAAAGCCTCGGCTAGACCATTTGCTCTGGGATAGTAAATCGTAGAGTATCTCCAATTTATCCCATGTCTTTTGATAAAATTATTGATCTTTGTGCTTCTGAAAGCTATCCCATTTTCTTAAATTATTCTTCGCGGTACTCCAAAATGATAGACAATTTGGCTTTTGAAAAATTGAAGGACGTGTTGTGCCGTAACCTCACATAATGGTACTGCCTCTTCCCATTTGGAGAACCAATCTGTAGCGGTAAGTATAAACCTGTGTCCTTTGGAAGATGGAGGGTCTATATGACCTATTATGTCCATGCCCCAACACTCGAATGGCCACAAGGCAACAGTTGGGTGTAGCACATGCGGAGGCTGGTGTAAGACCACCCCATGCACTTGGCATTGGTGACATTTTCTGGTTATATCCATGCAATCGGACGTCATTATTGGCCAATAATATGAGTCTTTTGATCTTCATTTTTCATTTTTGGCTCTGACTGGTGAGCGCCACACAATCCGGTATGTACTTCTTTAATAATATTCTGTGCTTTGGCTCTGCTCAAACATCGTAGCCTCATTTGATTGAATGATCTTCTGTAGAGAACGTTTCCCATCAGGGCGTAAGACATGACCCTTCTTGTGATGTGGTGCGCCTTAGACTTATCTTCTGACAGCTTTCTAGTATGCAAATATTTTATTAATGGCTTGCACCAATCTTCATTGATGTCTGCAACTGTATTTATTGTTTTTATTTTCCAAGCTTGTGTAGAGTTTTGAAGTCGATTTGAGAGAAGATTCGTCTTCCTTGCACTGTGACTTCAATGGAATCCTCTGGGAGACATGCCATTTCCTTAGCAATTTTTCTTAGAGCGTCGGCATGGGCATTATCTCCCCTAGGAATCCGGTAGAAAATCACATCAGGAATCTGCTCCAGAAGCTTCATCGTGTACTGATGATATTCTGCTAACCTTGGTTTCAAAATTTTGTATTGTACGGTGACTTGCTGGATGACGAGTTGGGAGTCACCATAGATGACAATGTTTGTTATATCCATTAAGAACGCCATCCCCAATCCAGTGATTAAAGCTTCATATTTTGCTTCATTGTTGGTGCACGACTCTATCAGGTGGTATGAGAACCTCAACATACTATTATCTGGTGTGATAAAGTTCAAATCGATCCCTGCTTTACCTGATGTAGTTGTGTCTGATCCTTAGTCTTTTCTGGCTGATGAAGCACCATCGAAGTACATTTCCCAGCATTGCGCACTTTAGAATTCCATTTGTAGTATTTGCTCATCTAGTAACTCGTAGTTGAGAGAGGACCCAACTGGCAGTGGGTGTCCAGCGAGAAAGTCTGCTAGTATCTGTCGCTGGATAGCACAGAGGGGAAAAAAAGTTATATCAAATTGCAATAAGATAATTGACTATCTTGTTAAACGTACGGAGAGTGTTGGTCGGGTCATCGGATATTGCAACGGATTAACCTTTGAGATTAGGGTAATCTTATGAGAATGCATGTAATGTCTAAGCCTTTGAGTGACAAAAATTAACGCCAAATAATGCTTCTTAATAGTTGGATACCTTATCTCCATTGGTATTAGATGATGACTTAAGTAGTAGAGTGCATTTTCCTTACCCTTGTCATTGACTTGGGCTAAGGGGGCTCCAAGAGAGTCATCTAATGCCACAATATAAAGTATAAACGGTTTCCCTAGAATAGGGGCTGCCAAGACAGGAGGTGTCATTAAATATTGTTTAACGTCCACAAAGGCCCGCTGGCATTTCTCTTCCCAAATAAATTTGTCATCCTTTTTAATTAATGTCGGGAAAGGCTGACACCTATCTGAGAGATTACAAATAATGCGTCTCAGATATGCCAACTTCCCCTAGAAGGAACGTAGTTGTTTCAAAGTTTTAGGAGGAGACATTTCCAAGATAGCTTTAATTTTATCTGGGTCGATCTCGATTTCCCGATGACGGACAAGGAATCCCAAAAATTTCCCGGAGGTAACGCCAAAGGTGCACTTTAAGGGGTTCATTTTAAGGTCATATCGTCGTAACCGTTCAAACACAAACCTCAAATTATACAAATGGTCTATTTTTTGTTTACTTTTAATGACAAAATCATCTACGTAGCATTCTACTTGGTTGTGAATGAGGTCGTCAAAAATCTTCGCCATTGCACGCTGATATGTCGCCCCGACATTCTTTAGGTCGAACGACATCACTGTGTAGCAAAAAATTTCAATCAGTGTTCTGAAGGCTATATGTGCTGCATCCTCGGGAGCCATCTTGATTTGGTTGTATCCCGACGATCCTTCCATGAAGGAGAAAATTTCATTAGTTGAAGCGATATCCACCATCATCTCTAGTATGGGTAGTGGAAACTCGTCTTTTGGACAAGCCTTGTTCAAATCTCTGAAGTCAACACAAACACTGATCTGTCCATTTTTCTTTTTATCAGGTACCTAATTAGCCAACCATATGGGGTACTTCTCTTCTTTTACAAAGTTGGTGTCAATTAATTTCTTCACCTCGGTGATGACTTGTTGTTCTATTTCGAGGCACATTCTCCTAGAGCTTGTTTTACTGGGGTTATATTCTTTTCCACCTCGAGTTTATGGATTGCAACTTCTGCGGACAGTCCTGTTATTTCATCGTAGCTCCATGCGAAGCAATCTTTGAATTCTGTTAATAGTTTGATCAATTCTGCAGATTATTTGTCATTGAGTAGAGAACTTATAAATGTAGGTCGGGTTTGTTTTTCTTTCCCGAGGTTAATCTCTTTCAATTCATTAATGCTAGATTTAATTTCTTCCTCAAATTTTGGGGGAGCATCTTCTATTAGCTGATCAGTAGAGTCATCCTCTATATCGAGGCAATCCTCTTCTAACTCACCAGTAACAACCATGCAAAATTCGAAATCATTGACTGGTCCGACTGTACCAAATTTGAGACCCTCTTTTGAATTTGGAGTTTGACTTTTACTATTCCATAATTTTTCAAAAAGTTGAAATTTATCTTNGCATAATGGTACTACCTCTGCCCATTTGGAGAACCAATCTGTAGTGGTAAGTATAAACCTGTGTCCTTTGGAAGATGGAGGGTCTATATGACCTATTATGTCCGTGCCCCAACACTCGAATGGCCACGAGGCAACAGTTGGGTGTAGCACATGCGGAGGCTGGTGTAAGACCACCCCATGCACTTGGCATTGGTGACATTTTCTGGTTATATCCATGCAATCGGACGTCATTATTGGCCAATAATATGAGTCTTTTGATCTTCATTTTTCATTTTTGGCTCTGACTGGTGAGCGCCACACAATCCGGTATGTACTTCTTTAACAATATTCTGTGCTTTGGCTCTGCTCAAACATCGTAGCTTCATTTGATCGAATGATCTTCTGTAGAGAACGTTTCCCATCAGGGCGTAAGACATGACCCTTCTTGTGATGTGGTGCGCCTTAAACTTGTCTTCTGACAGCTTTCTAGTATGCAAATATTTTATTAATGGCTTGCGCCAATCTTCATTGATGTTTGCAACTGTATTTATTGTTTTTATTTTCCAAGCTTGTGTAGAGTTTTGAAGTCGATTTGAGAGAAGATTCGTCTTCCTTGCACTGTGACTTCAATGGAATCCTCTGGGGGACATGCCATTTCCTTAGCAATTTTTCTTAGAGTGTCGGCATGGGCATTATCTCCTCTAGGAATCCGGTAGAAAATTACATCAGGAATCTGCTCCAGGAGCTTCATCGTGTACTGATGATATTCTGCTAACCTTGGTTTTAGAATTTTGTATTGTACGGTGACTTGCTGGATGACTAGTTGGGAGTCACCATAGATGACAATGTTTGTTATATCCATTGAGAACGCCATCTCCAATCCAGTGATTAAAGCTTCATATTTTGCTTCATTGTTGGTGCACGACTCTATCAGGTGGTATGAGAACCTCAACATACTATTATCTGGTGTGATAAAGTTCAAATCGATCCCTGCTTTACCTGATGTAGTTGTGTTTGATCCTTAGTCTTTTCTGGCTGATGAAGCACCATCGAAGTACATTTCCCAGCATTGTGCACTTCAGAATTCCATTTGTAGTATTTGCTCATCTAGTAACTCATAGTTGAGAGAGGACCCAACTGGCAGTGGGTGTCCAGCGAGAAAGTCTGCTAGTATCTGTCGCTGGATAGCACGGAGGGGAACAAAAGTTATATCAAATTGCAATAAGATAATTGACCATCTTGTTAAACGTACGGAGAGTGTTGGTCGGGTCATCGGATATTGCAACGGATTAACCTTTGAGATTAGAGTAATCTTATGAGAATGCATGTAATGTCTAAGCCTTTGAGTGACAAAAATTAACGCCAAATAATGCTTCTTAATAGTTGGATACCTTATCTCCATTGGTATTAGATGATGACTTAAGTAGTAGAGTGCATTTTCCTTACCCTCGTCATTGACTTGGGGTAAGGGGGCTCCAAGAGAGTCATCTAATGCCACAATATAAAGTATAAATGGTTTCCCTAGAATAGGGGCTGCCAAGATAGGAGGTGTCATTAAATATTATTTAACGTCCTCAAAGGCCCGCTGGCATTTCTCTTCCCAAATAAATTTGTCATCCTTTTTAATTAATGTCGGGAAAGGCTGACACCTATCTGAGAGATTACAATTAATGCGTCTCAGATATGCCAACTTCCCCTAGAAGGAACGTAGTTATTTCAAAGTTTTAGGAGGAGACATTTCCAAGATAGCTTTAATTTTATCTGGNGTTAAAAGAGGTCTCGGCATCGATGATATGAAATTTAGCAGTTATCACGAGTTCTCTAACCTTCATAAATAATGTAATTGATCCGATGGATCTTTCTTCCTTTTGGTTGAATCCTCTTAACATCATTTTATCATTCGTAAGATCTTGAGCTTCAATATCCAAATAGGCCAATGTTCGTAGGCTCATCAAGTTAAGAGATGCTCAGGATCTACTAAAACTCTGGATAACACAAATCTGTCGATGTTAACGGAGATGTAGAGTGGACGATTGTGGTCGGCGGTACCGAGCAGCAAGTCTTCATCTGTGAAGGTTACCCCAGGTTGTTCTTTCAACAAACAAACTTCATCTGAGGATGTACTGGCCAACTGAGCTAAGCAAATTTCTAGGTCAAGTAAAGTTGTAACCAGAGACTCTCTCATCTCCTTTGTCAGATGCTTAATCGGACTAGCAACTTCCTAAGATGAGCTAGCATGTTGTAGTATACTTTGAAAGATCCTCCAATTTTATCTTGATTATGTGGTTCTCCCACTGGTGGAGGTGGATGTATCTCTTCTCGGGTCATTATCTGCTTTCCTCTATTTGTTGCAGTTGTTCTTGGTGGTAACACTTTTCTGCTCCTTAAGTTAACTTCTATGATTTATCTTTTTGAGATATCATTGTTGAATCTTCCGGTGTCTTTTTCTCTTCATCAAAAAGATCTAAGTTGATGGTAAGTGGTGTACTGGATGCTCTATAATTGGCTCCTCGTTGTCGGTGTTGTTGTAAACGACATCATTGATATCTTCTTTGAACTTGACAACGAGTTCAACAGACTCGAGTACAATTTGAGGATCATTTTGGGGATTGAGATCAAACCTAGATCGGTCATAATCAGTTACGTTATCACCGAATACAGTTAAAATGTAGCCGAAATCATAATCATTATATTCATAAGTCCCCGAATGGGCAAAAAGATAATCATACAAAGTCAGGGGTTTGAGGATTTTCTTCCCCAAATCCGAGACAACCAATCTAGTAGAGACAGCCCCTATCCTACCCCTCTGTGCTATCAATCTTTGTAGTGATGCTTTTCTTTATCTTCTTTGTCCTTGATGATGATGGATTTCCTGACAAAACCTTCATCTTGGGCTTAGTATGTTACAGACTCTGAATGGAGGCTTGTTTTGAGGCAGACTGGATCTTGCTCAGTATTTTCTTAGAAGATCTACTCCAGACCTCATTCCATTCTTTTTCGGTATTCGTAGAAGCTTGTTTCAATGAATCCTATATTTGATTAAGGACCCTCTTGAGTTCATCCCAAGTTGTACTTCATCCATCTCTTCCAGTATACAGATTGATTGGGAAGATTGGCTCGGCCAAAATCATATTTATGGAACCTATTTCAGGTTCACTTAAATATTCATTCGGGATTGTTATGTTATCTTTTTTAAGATTCCTCTCGAGCCAATTTTTAAAGACGAAGCATTATTCTATAGTGTGCCCGAGCAACCGGTGGTATGGGCAATAATTTGGTTCATTCTTTCTATCCACCTCTTCGGGTTTCTTTGGATCTGTTAGTTTGAATTATTACTTCTTCATCAGACTTCTAAATATTTTAGGTACAGCTTCATCTTTGAAAGAATACACCATCTTACGTCGCTCTGACAGGGACATTTTCTTAACCTCTATTCGAGGTGATCCCTCTTGAGGTGGTTGCTGGTTGGATTGACTATTCTGTTTCTGAGAGTATTGTGACGAAGACTGGCGATGCTCTTCTCCATATTTTTTTATCGACTGCTTTCCTTTGTCGACGGTCACTACTAGTCCTCATTTCTTTTCGAACACTCTGGTCACCTTAGCCTTTTTGTGTGGCTCCATGTGCTTTATTTCCTTTTGAAGACTGTTGGCTTTACTGAGTAGCTTCTCAAAGGATTTGATGGTGAGTCCCATAAGCATGAAAGCTACAGGCCCATGAATTCTCATAAGTAGAATTTCAATTGCATGAAGTTTCTGTAGCTGAGGTTCACATTTCATGCTAAGGTTCCTCCACCTCAAAATATAGTCCACCAAAGTTTTGCTAGGCTTTTGATTTTCCATCATGAGTTCTCCAATAGACACATGATGTTGCACATCGATGAATCTTTTCACAAACAGCTGTTCCAACTTGGAAAATGTTTTAACTGACCCGTTGGGCAAGTCAGCGTACCAGTCAAAAGCAATTCCTGACAAGCTGATGATGAACTTTTGGAAGATTAGAGCTTCACTTTTCCTCGTGTTGCCACAACTAGCTCGAAAATGTGTTATATGCCGTCTGGGATTCCCAATCCCATCAAATATCTTGATGTTTGGGTCCACAAAACCACTGGGGAAAGGCATGACATCGAATTCATTTGGGTAAAGTCTACCCTTTAAAATTAATGCACCACCCTTAGATTGGGTTATGGCATCCCGCACTTGTTCAACCATTTGCTTGAATTCCTTTTCTGATATAGCACCTGATGGACAATCCTTTCTATGTTGCTCACCTCTGTTTGCTGAAGCAACCTATCTTCTTTCATTTGTGATGTGTATGATCTCTGGCTAATTGATCTCAGGAGAAGCCAATTGCAGCGCTTGTGATTGCCCTTAAATAATGGCCATGGTGGTCATGGCTGCTGCTATTTCTTCTATTCTTTTCTCTAGTAGACTAACTGGCTCATCCCTTAGAAGGACAACCCTACACAGTTCATCTACGATATTCTCTTTGGTGGGAGGTTGAGCCTCACCTGCAGATGTAGCAGCTCTGGTTTTAATTTCATGGACATCCATGAAATCTTCCTCCAAGTAATCATTGTACTCAAAATTTTCATCGTTTCTATCGACGGGAACTCCGTGTTCTCGAGCTAACTCAGAAATCTCGATCCTGAGTTTCTCAACTTTCTCTTCAATTATTGATTCCTTGATCAGTTTATGATCTGGAGGACCCTGATGGACATCCTCTACTTGCTCCTCCATCTCACTGGCTGTTGTTGCGACGATGTCAGATATTTTAAACCTTGGTTTCATTCCATGTTCTTGCCCCGCGGGCTTACTGGAATGTATCGGTGCTGCGACCTTAGGTACCCAATCCTTTTTCTTTTTTGACGATGATGTCTCAGGACGGAGCATCTTAGTAGAAACATCAGTATGTTGAGGGAAAGTATGGTCCCCGTGGTGTAGACCGGCTACAGTGTCAGGTAATCGTCTTGTCTTTGCCTTTAGGGTTGTAGGAATATCTCCATAATGGGTGACAGGTAAGCTTTTCGGACCTGAACTTGACTTAACCAGTTGACGGTTTGTGGTCCTGGTGGTAGTGTGATCATTAGTAATTATTGTTGTCGGCACTATTTTTGGTGTGGGGTTTGTCCGTAAGAAGTTGTCGGTCATCAGAATTGATATTCCGTTGCCCGCTTCGGAAGAACATTAAAAAAAAAAATAGTTTTGAAAAAGATGAAGTCAAACTGACCTCATAATTTTCATAGTTTAAATGAAAGAGCGCTTTACCTCAAATCCTGTATCTATCCCGAAGGATGAACACAAGAATTGAGGGTGAGGCTCGATCAAATAAACTAGAGAAAGTTATGACATCCGTTTGGTCTGCGAAACCAATGTATTGGCCGACAA
>JXCR01019614.1:0-16888 GCA_002079205.1 Phalaenopsis hybrid cultivar
AGGCTGTGGAGACTTACCTTATCGAGCTCTTTGAAGACACAAATCTTTGTGCCATCCATGTGAAGAGGGTTATTATTATGTTGAAGGATATTCAACTTACTTGTTGGATCAGTGTCTCTCCTTACCAGACTCAAAGATCGTCTCCTTCCATGCCCCAACGTCTGATCCTCTTCTTTGGCTTCGTTGGAGCTATGGCTAATTCCTCCACCTTCGAGCTTCCATTCGACATTGTTCTTAATTCCACTAGAAGTTCAACATCTACCTCGATTCCTCCACAGATTGGAGGACCTTAACACGACAAACTCCACGGGAAACTGATAAATAAGTCTTGGACCAAATCTTCCATTGCTAAAGGTCTTGCTACGGTCTCAAAATCCACAACAATTCAATCGGCTCCTACTCAAACCATTCCTGACTCGACGGACTCTATTGAGAGTCAAGTGGAATAAGATGTTTGGTTCTAGTTAGTTCTCCTTTGATCCGTCGATCTCTCATATCCATAAAGTATCTTCATTCAGGGAGGACGATTTATTTATTTCCTTTATATTTTCTCAAGAAAATGTCATTGTTGACGCCTTCCTTTGTTTTCTTTAGTCATCGTAATCTTCTTTTTCTAGAGCAGGGCCTCCTCGGGAGTCCTTTTCCTGTAGCGGGCCCTACTCCGGAGCCTTTCTTGCATCAAGCCCTCCTCCAGAGCTTTTTCTAGTAGCAGACCCTTCCCAACAGATTTCTCTGTAGATTGTCTACTTCCCTATAAGCTTCCCTATAGCATTACCTGTAGCAATCTTCGCCTACATACAAAAACTGCAATCAAAGACAACCTCATTTTAAATGCTCTTGGGGATGAAGACTTCAAGTTCTATACCATAATGTAATATCTTTGTCCATTGTCTGATGATTTCAGGTCCCAGTTGATCAAAATTGACATCTATGTTTCAGTCAAGAAGATGATGTTGAACTTTATCAAGATCATTGTTGAGGCCTGTCAGGAATTGGAACATGCAATCATTTTCTATAATTTTCTGAAAGAGAGAAAGGTTGGCCGGAGAGTCTCAAGTGTAGTCGTAGTACAGACCGCATTCCATACATAGTGCCACCAAGTCATTGTAGTACTAGATTACGATCCTTGATCCATATTTTGCCTCTCGGATCTTCTTAGACACCTCATAGAGTTGGTCGAAGTTTCCGACATCCGAGTAATTATCACGGATTGTCGTGGCAATAGCAGAAGGAACATATATGAACAACCAATCGACGGTTTCGTAGAGTTGATCAGCCACGACATGACCATGGAGTTCTCCATTTCTCAAGCTTCATATGTTGGGTCAGTCTTTGGAGGTTCACGGATCATGCCTATGAGGTGACCAAATTTCTCGCGTCCTTTGATGAATAAAAACACCGCTTGAGATCATTGGAGAAAGTAAATGTCGTTCAATTTGTGAGTTGTGATAAAAAAATTCATGTTGGTTTCGGTCCTCCGATCTGCACGGAAACAGAGGTTGGAGTCGAACCTTCGGTGGAATCAAGAGCACTTTTTGAGGATGGCTTAACTTGGAGGAGTTCGCCATGATTTTGACTGAGCCAAAAGAAATTTACTTACATACGTAGTGCACAGGCTGCATTCCATACATAGTGCCACCAGGTCCTTCATCCATATTTTGCCTCTCGGATCTTATTAGACACCTCATAGAGTTGGTCGGAGTTTCCGAGATCCGAGTAAGTATCACAGATTGTCGTTGAGAGGGCAATAGCAGAAGAAATATATCTGAACAACCAATCGACGGTTTCCTAGAGTTGATCAGCCACGACATGACCATGGAGTTCTCCATTTCTCAAGCTTCATATGTCGGGTCAGTCTTTGGAGGTTCACAGATCATGCCTATGAGGTGACCAAATTTCTCGTGGTCTTTGATGAATAAAGACACCACTTGAGATCATTGGAGAAAGTAAACGTCGTTCAGTTTGTGAGTTGTGATCAAAAAGTTCATATTGGTTTTCGGTCCTCCGATCTGCATGGAAACAGAGGTTGGAGTCGAACCTCCGGTGGAATCAAGAACACTTTCTGAGGATGGCTTAACTTGGAGGAGTCCGCCATGATTTTGACTGAGCCAAAAGAAATTTGGTTAGGATTTTGATACATTGCCAGATTTCAACTTGTAGCTCACCGGCTGTCGGAAAGAAAATAGGTAATCCGCACAACTACAGAAGAGACTAGCCATTGAAGAAAAATAGCAGGAAAGACTTGCAAGGATGGCTAGCGGGAGAATCTACCCCTACAGGGGGAAGGCCAGCGGTTGCTAAGAAGGTCAGCAGCTGTAGGGGACAACAGGGGAGGGCAGGCGACTGGAGACTTCAACTAGAAGAGCTGGTGGCTAGGCATTCCTGAGGGAGACCCTACAAGGAAGGCTGGCGGTGGCTGCTGCAAGGAAGGCCGACGATGACTGGGATCTAGGGTTAGATCCCGACTCTGATACCATCTTGAAATATTGGAGTAGAGCAACGTGTATTATTGATGGAAAGAGATGTATATAAACCCAATTATAAGGGGCACTCATAAGGAAAGAAATAAAAACATAATGAAGGAAAATAGGAAAGAAAAAAAAGGAAAATAACAACAAATAAAAGAAAATCTGCATATTAGTAACCGCTAGGAATTGTCATTATTATTTTAATATTCTAATAAAACACTATCTTCAAAGCTAACTTCACCAACTAATTTTGCAAAAAACCTTTATAAATATGCTTATATAAAACCTTAGAACTTACTTGAGGTGCATCTTCAAAGCTAACTTCACCAGATTTGCACTTGCGGTCTCTCAAATCTGACTCAAAAGGATTGCAGAGAGTTGGCATCAAAGGACCGGTTAGGTTGGAGTTGGAACGAGAAGGCACAACGGGAGAACGGAAATTTTCATTGGGGACATTGGTTATGACATCATTCACAACTTTGACCAGCTCAAAAGTGACTTCCTTGCTCCTCATGAGAGATTCATTTGCAGTTGCCGCATTAATGCAGGGAAGAATATCATCAAGGGCTGTTGCTTCTTGAGGTTTGAGAATCCATTCATCCATTGCAACGCAAGTGTCACCCACCACACTGAACAAAATAAAATGATAAAATTAGAGAACAACTTTCTGATATGATTATAGTAATTTCATATAAATACAAATCTGAAAAACAATTTTACTTGGTACTATAATTTTAAAATAGTGCTCATTGATATCATTAAATTCTTGTAAAAATTTAAGAATATCAATAAATTGATTTATTTTAATTAGATTATACAAATAGTGATTAGGCATTAATGATTTACTCTTATGTTTTGATAAGCATAAATTTAACTAGTAAGTAGCACCAAATTAATCTTGAACCCAGTTTAGCTTTAAATTTCCACGTCCTTAACGATAAAAAAGAGAGAGAGAAAACACTAATATGGTGTCTAATCCAAAGAGAATCTGAGAAGAGAATTTTTGAATTGATATGCATCTTCTTAATTTATTCTCTCTTATATAATTTTTGTAATTCTACAATATATTAGGAGGTTTTCCTATCTGCTTACAAGGATGTCTTCTTTATGGTGAGATCAAGTTCACTTGAAGTTAGGAAAAGGTGTTTTTTTTGTGCTCTATTTATTTGTACACTTGCATGATTTTTAGGTAGTAGACCAATTCTTATCTTCTATAGGTAAACCATGGATGTAAATCTTCTTACCTTATTGTGGTACTTGATACCTTTGATATTACTATATGCATTTTTTATATTTGTTTTCAGGGGACACTTTCGCATTAGAATATTTTTGCTAAGAGAAGATAAAAGAACTTAATATTATGAACATGAAATATTTGATCAAAAAGTTCAAGTGTTTGAGTAGTTTTGGGATGCAAGGTATGTTAATCCAACTACAAGTCTCAAAAGGTGCTAAAATATGTATGAAATTAGGAGTGAATAAGAGACGGAACAGATGGATGAAAATCCCTCTAACATTATAGCAATAGTTTGTGGATAAGATATTTACAAAGGTCTAAGTGGAAATAATCATTGAAATGTTGTAGTTCAAGCATAGCTTTTGGATATAGGAAAAGGCCTCTTTGATAAGCTTCATAAGAATGAAGAATGTATTTGCTAAGCATTTGAAAAGCAAAATTATTAAATTACATATCAATGAGTTTAATTCCATTATTAAGGATTTGAGGAATGCTGATATGGTATTGATCCTTTTTTGTCTTTGCTTTTTGGATCCCTTCTACAAGTAATTTTGCGACCCCATCTATATGGTAAAGTACATATAATTTAGAAAGTATTAATAACTAACTTCATAAAATTTATTATTAAGCTAGAGGGTATTGAAAAGAAACAAAGAAACAATGAGATTGTTTGTTATAGAAGATCTTTTAAAAAAGAGTTTACCTCTATACAAGGAAAAAATATATCTAATCACACGACATCGATATTGACTCAAATTCCACAAATTTAACACTCGAGTCAAATTTCAACAATGTTATCCATTATACAATCTGAAAAAAGTAGATCACATGAAATCTCTTGAGAGTGATATTGGCTAACAAGTCACTAGACATGCTAAAAGCACTTATGTGTCATCAAGTTCTTCAATGAATATTGGAAGGCTATCTCTCCGAGCAAAGTCACCACATGGGTTAACACATTACCATGTCTACATGGTGACACGCCTTAAGCCCACCAAACAAAATAAGAGTTAAGCAACAATCAAATTATTATGCATAAGGAATAGTCTTGTATCAATTGAGTTGCCAAATTCTGTACTTTTCGTCAACAAAGATCGTATCAGCTATGACTTTAGTGGCTCTCCGAACTACGTTCTCACCATTGATGAGCAATTAAGAAAAAATCATAGCAAAGTCAAATTTAATTTAATAGTAAAACAAGTGATATAACTTACATCATTCATTCACTTAGTTGAGTTGTAACCATCTTTGTCGCACCTTTTATTCCACTGGGAAGGGTCGTTATGGGGTATGATTAGTATCTATAGTTCTAAAAATTTTAACTCCATAGCATTCAATATAATGGCCAATTTACCAATTAGCTCCTGGGAAAATAACATCTTCATGAATATTCAACATAAAAATTAAACAATTATTAATTCTACGACGAAGCTTGATATGTTAGTTTCCAAAATCTACCTTAAATGCCTAAAAATCCAAAGTTTAGTCATCCTATGATTCATTTATCTCTATCCAGATGAATTAGCTAGAATCCAAATACAAATGAAATAATTTCTCTAATGAGATGGAGCATTTTTGTTTAGAGAATATCTATGACCCGAGTTAATACATCAAATAACATACCCTATAGTAAATTAATACATCACATTACTTGTACAAAAATTTTCACCACAATATAAATAGCATTTGAAATAACAAAAAAAATATAAAGAGAACAACAATTTTAACAGATTCCCAATATTGGCATCATCTTCACCTTCACTCTTGATCATTATGATCTCTATTGAGGAGTTTTCTTAGCAATTCTGAAGAAGAAAATGTTAATAAAATGTATGGACTGAAACAAAGCCCCAGACAATGGTACAAACGATTTGATGAGTTCATGCTAAAGATCGAATTTGTCAGATGCAGCTACGACAGTTGCGTGTACATGAAGTGGCAAGACGGTGAAATAAGTATCTACCTGCTTCTTTATGTGAATGATATGTTAGTAGTTAGCAGAAGCAGGGAGTAAATCCAGAAGATCAAAGGTATGCTCAATTCTGAATTTGACATGAAGGACCTAGGACCTGCTACAAAGATACTAGGGATGGAGATTACTAAAGATAGGAAAAATGACACCTTATTCTTGTCTCAGAAGTCATATATTCAAAAGGTTCTAGCAAGGTTCAACATGCATTAGGCTAAGCAGGTTGCAACACCTATTGATCAACACTTCAGATTGTCAAACTCTCAAGAACCAGAGACTGAAGATGAGAAAAGGTACACGGAGGGTGTCCCTTATGCCAGCGGAGTTGGTAGCATCATGTATGGGATGATCTGCAACAGACCAGATCTGGCCTACGCCGTCAGCATTGTAAGTAAGTTCATGACAAACCCAAGACAGGCTCACTGGGAAGCACTAAAATGGATCCCGAGGTACCTGAGACACACTACAGACCTGGGTATACTCTTTAAAAGGAAGGAAGACAAAGAAGAAAAGGTAGTTAGTTACGTGGAATCCAATTATGCCGGAAGCATTGACACCAGGAAGTCACTGACTGGATTCATTATCACTGTCTTCAGTACGACAGTCAGTTGGAAGTCTAACCTCCAATCTGTTGTGGCGCTCTCAACAACAGAGGCTGAATACATCACTGTGAATGAAGCAATCAAGGAAGCTATGTGGCTAAAGAGTATGGCTGAGGAGCTCGGGATACATCAGAAGGTGATAATTGTGTTTTACGACAACCAAAACACCATTCACCTAACAAAAAATCAGGTATTTCATGAAAGATCCAAGCATATAGATATAAAGTTTTATTTTGTGAGGGATGTCGTCACCAAGGGTTCAATAGTAGTGGAGAAGATACCTACTGAAGAAAATCCTGTTGATATGCTCACCAAGGTGCTACCGACAGCTAAGTTCAGACACTGTCTGGATTTAGTAAACTTCACGAAGGGTTGAGGGCCTCTCAGGAGCCAGGTGAAGGGAATCTTTACTTCGAAGCTTCTCAATTGAGGGTCAAGGTGGATAATTGTTATTTTGACCCCCAATTAATGAACTAAGGTAAAATGACACTTTTGTAATATGTACCGCTCACCTACCACATCTCACCTACCTCCCACCTACCACTCTCTTGCTTCTATAAATAGAGAGGGTGTGAGGCTTAGGAGAGCAAGGGAAAAGATCTTAAGCTACCACAAAGGAGGAGTAAATAGCTAGAGAGCTAGAGATGAGTATAGCATCTTGAGGCCTTATATTAAGGTGTCGCTTGAGAGGGAGACCATAGAAGGAAAATGAGGGTTCATCTCTATGTATAAGCTATGTATTCTCCTTTTTTTTTGCCTTAGTGAACTATTTGATTAATTCCCTCCCGTGGACGCAGATCCAGTTGGATCGAACCACGTAAACGATCTGTGTTTGCTTGTGTTCTTTGCGTCTCATTCACCAGGAAGTACATATCTCACAACAATTGACGCCGTCTGTGGGAAGAGTCATACTTCTTGGCTAAACAATACTATTATTATGACTACATTAATAGCACAAGTAAATACAGAGAAATAAGTTCACCTGCCAAATGTTTTCGGCCGCAGCTAAGAAGTTCAGCTCATTGACATCATTCTCTCGATTATTTTGCGATTCCATCAATAATTTTTCCCCAAACAGACCCTAAAACTAGAAGTCATGCGGACTGCAGCAAAGATTGACAAATGAGAAAAAAATAAAAATAAAAAAAAGGGGACCCGTATGTGGGGACTCGCAAGTAAAAACTTCTCCTAAAACTGTGGTGCGAAACAGGAATGCAATCGTGAAGTCTGACTCTGCACATCGGCAATCCTTACCTCCACGCTAACCCTTCGCGATCAGCTTCCTCTTCACCAGAANTGGGTATAGCATCTTGAGGCCTTGTATTAAGGTGTCGCTTGAGAGGGAGGCTATAGAAGTAAGATGAGGGCTCATCTCTATGTATAAGCTATGTATTCTCCTTTTTTTTGCCTTAGTGAACTATTTGATTAATTCCCTCCCGTGGACGCAGATCCAGTTGGATCGAGCCACGTAAACGATCTGTGTTTGCTTGTGTTTTTTGCGTCTCATTTCTATGCAACAATACTATTATTATGACTACATTAATAGCAAAAGTAAATACAGAAAAATAAGTTCACCTGCCAAATGTTTTCGGCCGCAGCTAAGAAGTTCAACTCATTGGCATCATTCTCTAGATTATTTTGCGATTCTATCAATAATTTTTCCCCAAACAGACCCCAAAACTAGAAGTCATGCGGACTGCAGCAAAGATTGACAAATGAGACAAAAATAAAAATAAAAAAAAGGGGACCCGTATGTGGGGACTCGAAGTAAAAACTTCTCCTAAAACTGTAGTGCGAAACAGGAATGCAATCGTGCAGTCTGACTCTGCACATCGGCAATCCTTACCTCCACGCTAACCCTTCGCGATCAGCTTCCTCTTCACCAGAATCGACTTCTCGCGGCCTTCCCAGTTAGCGCCACTGCGTCCCGTGAGTCCACACAACACCGCGATCCCCTTGTTAGCTGTAATCGCGACGGTTTTGCGATGAATAAGCCGCCCTTCTCAGCAGTTAGTTACTGTTTAATGAAGTCGTCGCGTCGATCCCTTCGTTACCGTCCCGGTTTCCCTCCTGCACACTCAAACAGAAGGCCGCGCCTTCCTCGCACCTCCCCCGCACAGATCTTCCTCGTCTAAGATCCGACTCTGGCATTTCTTAGCAACCTCGGCCTTGCGTTGAAGACAAAGGCGCTCCTCCTCTCAACGACGAGGTAATTCGGCCTAAGTTACCTTTGGTACGGGGACAGCCACGAGCTTGCGACTGGCCTTCTCTATATCAAGGAGCTCCTGTTCGGCGAGCTTGCGATTATCAGCGCGCACAGCCTCTGCTATTAGATCACATATGATGTTGATGCCCATTGTTGTCATGCTACCAAAACATCTACAATTAGTGANTTAATTCGGCCTAAGTTACCTTTGGTACGGGGACAGCCACGAGCTTGCGACTGGCCTTCTCTAAATCAAGGAGCTCCTGTTCGGCGAGCTTGTGATTATCAGCGCACAACCTCTGCTATTAGATCACATATGATGTTGATGCCCATTGTTGTCATGCTACCAAAACATCTACAATTAGTGAATTATGAAGATTGGGATATGTGCTATGGTATTTCATCTCTAACATTCTACACTTCAATAAATCCCAGTCCCTTAAATTGGGCATGTGTTGGAAAGAACTTAGCAATGACAAGTAGAACAACTTAACCTATGATTCACCCNATCCCTTAAATTGGGCATGTGTTGGAAAGAACTTAGCAATGACAAGTAGAACAACTTAACCTATGATTCACCCTAAAAATATGGATATCAAAATAAAACCTGTATGATAAATTTGAACATAAAGCATATTTACAGTCATGATTTCTCAACTTAAGATGTACATAGCTTAAACAAACACTCTAAGAAGCATAACAAACTCCCTTTTTTTCCTCTTTTTTTTCTTTTTTTTAAGGGGAAAAGGGACCAATTATTTGAACTTCTTTTCCCTTTTCACCTTTATGAGTGATTATTAAAGAGCAATATATGATGATATTATCTCCACTAAGACAATTGCAGAAAAGAAGTTTCAACATTTCATCTATAACTTTATAATAACAGTAGTTTATCCCACTTTTTTTGTATAAATAGAAGATGATAATCTGCATTGAAATCACAGGAAAGTTACATGAATGCAATTTTTCACAAATTTATATACCTGGTTCTACAGATGAGGATAAAAATTTTGAGTTAGAAATACTCATTACCTTGTGAGTAAATTGTGATTGTCAAGTTTTGCTAGATTATAATTTAAAACTGTATAGGAACATTTACAGAGGTGAAGGACTATATCTGTATCATTTGACTAAAAACCATGGTTTCTTCATGACAAACATAAAAGCTTCCTTACTTGTGTAAAAGAAGAACAACACCACACAATATGAACGCACCGGCAATGACAATCCATCCAATTAGAACCAAACTGCAAAATTAAAATCAAAACGTTGTTAGGACAAATTTTAAAGCCCTTAGATCTGTTTTGAGATGAGTAGAACACAAAAATTGATTGATTATATATACAGGTTACAATATCTTTAATATTCATCTTGAAAAATCTTTGAACAAGATATCTTCACCCGTTATGAAATGCACTAGAAATAATACAAGCTAGTTTGGATAACTCTTTAATCTTACCAGTACACAAGGAATTGCATTCCTAGAATGGAAAATACTGCCAAAAGTGAAGAAAATTTAAGACAATTAATTTAAAAAAAATAAGAAGCAGCAAAATCAGTACTTATCAGATTAGCATGCTTACAAAATCCAAGAAATACCAAAAGAAGCATGACAGCTGATCCTATGACCAAGTCTATTCTCCTGCAAAAACAATAAAATAAAATAAAATAAAATAAAAATACAAAAACTAAACAGAATTGAAGGCTTGCAACCATGGAAGTCATTTAAGTGGAAGACATTTAATTATTTTAACAATTAGAAATAAAATTAACATCCAAAGCTTCATATTCCATAGCTGATACCTTGTCTTCATATATAATGAAATAAAGTACTTCATAAGATATCTCACCAAACATAAAATAATTTGTCCTTATCTTATTCCAAAGGAAATCTAATATGTTAATGAAGAATTTTATATCAGCATAAAGTGACATATACCTGAGTATACAAAAAAAAGATGAATCACATACATCATAAGATAAGTTTAGCATTAAATTCCTGATTTTTAAAAGATGCCAACTAGCCTCCACATAAATAGCTGATTTAGCACCAATTTAAAGATGGATATATTTGAAGATTATACTGAGGGTAAGTTTCCTTACACAGATTTTAGAAAGTCATCAATGTTCCTCAAATTCATCGATGACCGGGAAGAAAGCTCATCTGCTGATATGGTAGCTAGTTTCACTGTATCACCAATTTTAGTCTGAAGATCAGCAGAAAGGAAAGCCTGGTTCACATTAATGCTCTTAGCGCCACCCATATTTCTTGAGAAATTCTGAAGGTTGTTCACTATAAAATTTGACTGGACCTTAACATAATCCAACATATTTATAGTACTATTGTGGAACTTCCCTTGAATATTATACAATACAATGCCTCCAATACTGCATATAATTTACAAGAAAAAAAATCAATATACAATATGTCAGCCAACTAAAGCATATCAAGGAAAATCTTTAATGAAAAAAGACAGAAATGAAATTTACATTGCTGTGCATGTGAATACAATAAGCAAAAGGAGAGAGAGTGCAAAGAAATGGCGAGAATATGAGTATCTTCTCTGTCTACAGCAGCAAGAGCAGCAGCAGATGAATAGTAAGGCTACTCCAAAGCCAATGAACCATGCAAGGGCAAAGGCAAATAGTGGAATTGCACTAGAAGCCGCAGACTGGCAGAAGCTTCAAAAGAATTAATAAGAAAAATATGACCGTTATAAGAGAGAAAATATGAAGGGGGCAAAGAATCTTACAGCCCAGTAATGCTCATCACTTATATTCCAACCACCTGTATAGTAGCTGTACAATTTAGTGGGGTCTTTCCTCTTCGTTCTGTCCAAAGCTAATTTAAAAGAGGTATTGTCCATTGAAAGGCTATTAGTTGGGTGAAGTATCGAATCCTCCTCAGCAATGAAACTCCATGGAAGAATTCCATGATTTCCAGCCTGCCTTTCTAATACCATTGAAAAATTAAACAGAGTTTAAAAAACAAAAAAAAAATCAATTTTTGCTTTAAAAGAGCATAAAAAATCACCATAAGAAAAAGAATGTTTTTTTTGCTCAAGATGTCGCGCCGATTTGATTATAACCAATGATATAAACACTGCTTCTCGAACTATAATGTAAGAATCGTATACCCATATGCAAGACAATGATCAAGACAGCAACTTTCTAGAACTGTCTTTTGGAAGAAAAACTATGTTTGGCTTAGAAGAAATGTCTTACTAAATTTAGTTCAAGAGAGTACCTTCCTGTTTTGCAGTAAGAATAAAAGAGCAAGGCTTCAGTGCCAAATTATAGCTTAAAAAATTTTTATATGTGACAATGAGAGACAGTTAAATGAGGTTATAATATGTTATTATGTGTCTCTCTATGTCTCTAATTGAATTGCAGTACATTAAATTTTCTTATGAATAAGTGATTAGAAGAATATCATTCAAAAAAACAATAATAATGCATTCATACTCATCGCCATTGAGGGACATAGAAGATCAAAACGTATCAAAAACAGCATTAAATTCAATAAACAATCTCTTTAATTCTAAATCATAAGAGTAATTATATTAAAATGAGAGAGAGAGAGAGAGAGAGAGAGAGAGAGAAGGGAGTTATTAGTTGAAAAGATTTACATACATACACACTAAACAATAACTTTATTTAAGGTTTTAAGCGAATAGCTCAAATCCTATCATATCAGAATGGTTTGAAACAACTCTGTTTTCATGCTAAAAACGTAAGAAGTACTGCTAAACAAAGATATCATTTTTCGAGCGCTCTGCAAAATAATAGCTCCTGAACAACTAAGTAAAAGGGGAAGCACCTGATAAACTCGATTTTAAGATCACTGCATCGGCATGAGAGAAGCGAACCGAATAAAAGAGGAGGAAGAGCAGAATATGAAGGTTTTGAGCGAGACGAAACCATGGCATAGAGAAAGGCGCCATTGCTTCGCCTTAGAACAAATAAAAAGGGTATCTTTTCCTGCTGTGGGTTTTGTAGGGGAAATCCTTCCGAGCGCTGTGCGGATCACGGGTTCTGCTTTGAGTTGTCCTTTGTTGCATATGGCTTTGGGTTTTAGAAGAAGAAAGTGAGCTGGGAATCTCGCACACCTTCTATTTTTTTAACGGAACTTTTAAACTTCTGACCCCTCAGTTCTCTTTTAAGAAACGGCTATTTTTTTGGCATTCTGATATTACTGAAATGCAGAGATTTTTCATTAATTTATAATCAAAATTTCTAATATTAGAAATTAATCAAAACTCCATTAATTTTTAATAATATGATACAATTATTTATGTATGCTTTTTAAGTGTGTAAACGAGCCGAACACGAGCTAGCCCAGGTTCAGCTGTTGTTCGGCTCATTTATATTTCGAGCTCAAAAAGTTTGTTCGTGTTCGGTACGAAATTTCGTCCACGAACAAAGAGTCATTTTGACAACCCTAATCATGTAGTCATAAGATGTTAATGATTGTAACAAGATTTAAAAGATCATTTGAATATATTTAATAATTTTTATTCTANATACGAAATTTCGTCCACGAACAAAGAGTCATTTTGACAACCCTAATCATATAGTCATAAGATGTTAATGATTGTAACAAGATTTAAAAGATCATTTGAATATATTTAATAATTTTTATTCTACTTTCTTTATTAATACTATTAATTAAATATAAATCTTTGTAGCCCTGTAGTCAATTAAAATTTTGAAAAATACTACTAATCAAATATATATATATATATATATATATATATATATATATATATATATATATATATATNATTTATTTGTTTGTGTTCGATAGTTAACTTAACAAATGAGCGGAACACAAGCTTCTTAACGAACCGAACACGAGTTCTTTGTAAACAGCGAGCCGTTTGGACCACCCTAATGATTTTTCACCATGAAGTCATTTATTGCTCTTATTGCCAGTNTGAAATTTATTTGTTTGTGTTCGGTAGTTAACTTAGCGAATGAGCGGAACACAAGCTTCTTAACGAACCGAACACGAGTTCTTCGTAAACAGCGAGCCGTTTGGACCACCCTAATGATTTTTCACCATGAAGTCATTTATTGCTCTTATTGCCAGTTGAGCTCACCTTTCAAGGAATAAGAACTTTCCGTAATATTAATTTTTATCTTGGGCAGAATTCTAAGAGTTAAAATTAGGTATATGGACTAGTTTGGATTAATGAGCCAAGCTCTTTGAATTCAAAATTTCTTCATATATTATTAATTTTTATTTAATTTTAATCATTTACTTAATTTTTATGANATGGGCAGAATTCTAAGAGTTAAAATTAGGTATATGGACTATTTTGGATTAATGAGCCAAGGTCTTTGAATTCAAAATTTCTTCATATATTATTAATTTTTATTTAATTTTAATCATTTACTTAATTTTTATGACATTTTACTATTATTTTTTTATTTTTTTATCATTTTGCAAAGAAAAAAAATAAATATATAATTTACTTGGGAATATTAATTTAATTAAATATTATTATGATATACATAACTCATTATTATTGTTTTATAATGTACAATGCTTATTATAAATAAAAATCTATTAAAATTAATCCTTTATATGTTTACTAATATGTATATATATATATATATATATATATATATATATATATATATATATATATATATATATATATATANTAAATATATAATTTACTTGGGAATATTAATTTAATTAAATATTATTATGCTATACATAACTCATTATTATTGTTTTATAATGTACAATGCTTATTATAAATAAAAATCTATTAAAATTAATCNCCTCTCCAAATTTGTGGAAGTATGGTTTGCTTAAATGTTGTCAAGATAGTCTATTATTGTTATTTGGATCAATAATTAGAGTATTTCTTTGAGCATCATACGTACCTCTTAATCATATAATAATATTTTGAATTTTTAATAGTCTTAATGACATTAAAATTAGATGATCTTGAACTCATTGAATTCTTTTTTATGTGATACATTTATTTTTACTATAAATTTGTTAAAAATAAATTTGAATGATCTACCAATTAATGAATAAGATTTTNTAGTCTATTATTGTTATTTGGATCAATAATTAGAGTACTTCTTTGAACAGTTCATGCGTACCTCTTAATCATATAATAATATTTTGAATATTTAATAGTCTTAA
Organism: Phalaenopsis hybrid cultivar; assembly: GCA_002079205.1. NCBI lineage: Eukaryota > Viridiplantae > Streptophyta > Magnoliopsida > Asparagales > Orchidaceae > Phalaenopsis > Phalaenopsis hybrid cultivar. Next base: position 14,649 of record JXCR01019614.1, read on the forward strand.
TGACATTAAAATTAGATGATCTTGAACTCGTTGAATTCTTTTGATGCGATACATTTATTTTTACTATAAATTTGTTAAAAATAAATTTGAATGATCTACCAATTAATGAATAAGATTTTTGTTATAAATCTAGATGAAGTTTTCAGTGATGTGTAAGTTTCTTCTATATTCATACATCAATGCATGTTCGTCCAAAAATAAGTCGAGCCTCACAAATTTTGTGGCGAAAAAATTAAAGTTTTAATAAAATTGGAAGTGCATTCGCTCATTGGACGTTAATATGATCTTCTTCGAAGGTTCGTGACTAGGCGATTTTTTTAATAATAATTTCATCATTCTCAAAAGTTGTCATAGCAACTAGATAAAAGTTATGAATAGTATTNATTAAAGTTTTAATAAAATTGGAAGTGCATTCGCTCGTTGGACGTTAATATGATCTTCTTCGAAGGTTCGTGACTAGGTGATTTTTTTAATAATAATTTCATCATTCTCAAAAGTTGTCATAGCAACTAGATAAAAGTTATGAATAGTATTTCCTCCAAAGTCTTCAAAACTATTTGGAACTGATTTTATTTGACACTAGAATTGCCAAAAGTGAGTTTGATAGCATGTCTATGATAAATAATACATAAGAACATTTGTTAACAAGTCACACTGGTCTGCAACCCACATATATGTCTTATGAGGCACATGTATACATATATGTGGGGAGTGTAATTTTTAATAAAATTTTAAAATTATTTATAATTAAGTAAATGCTAACTATTATATTTAAATTTTGTTAAGAAAAACATTTAAAATTTTTAAAATGTTAACGAAAAAAATAAAGTTTTAAAAAGTTCGCTTTGTTTTATTTCTTTCTATTTATAAATACCACCATTCGGATAAAAAGAAAATTATTAATTTTCTTTTGAGGCTCTAGTTCTAAAGGTGTGAACTAATTTGATGAGTTTGATTAGATTGGTTAATGAACTTATCATTAAAGATAAAATTGTACCGAGGGTTTGGTTGGGGCAGTTGCAGCTGATTGAAGAAGTTGTTGTGCGACGGTTGTAGTAGAAGTTGTTGCAGGGAAGCCATTGTTAGTGAAGCTATGTGTTTGTTTGATTAGTTCAGCGTGCATCAACTATGTTGCAGTCATTAATGAGATAAATATCGTATTGCACTTGTATGCATGTGTGTTTTTAAGTTGACTGTTTAGAATTAACTCATACATAAAAACACGAACAACTTTAGAAATTTTCAAGAACTCATACATCCAAAATATTTCATAAAAAATTATACACCGCTTAATAATGATTAATTCAAAAATTAAAATTATAATGACAGTAATATTATCGTAATATTACTTTTAATAGCTAAATAATCAAGCCTAAGGGAAAACTTTTTTCTATGGATACTCCATGCATGGTCACTACTTGAAGTAGACTTTTCAAATTCATCAACTTATTTAAAAAAATCACGGTCCTCTAGTAATTTATTCCTTGGAAACCTATATTTTTTTCTCTCATAGCTCGCATCTCTTAGTGATGTGAATACACAATATTGTAATCCATAGTTGCAGTATATAACTCTAGAAGCAGTAAGAGTCATTAAACTCATATTTCTTGGTATTTCAAATTTTAATACATAAAATGAGATTCTATTAAAATTTCAATGACAAAGTTACAATAAAAATTAATTAATAAAAATAATAATAATGCAGCAATAAAGCTAAGAAAATGTAGTCTTGGAGTAAGTAAAAATTAATGAATATTTTATCATTAAAAAAAAGCCAAATGAATTAAGAAATGGGATCTTGGTTGCATTTAACCAATTAATTCTAAACTCGTATATGNTTAATTAATAAAAATAATAATAATGCAGCAATAAAGCTAAGAAAATGTAGTCTTGGAGTAAGTAAAAATTAATGAATATTTTATCATTAAAAAAAAAAGCCAAATGAATTAAGAAATGGGATCTTGGTTGCATTTAACCAATTAATTCTAAACTTGTATATGTCACGAAAGCATATCAGCAAAAAGGCCCTCCAAAAGAACCGCTAAGGTCATCTGACTCAAAAATAAGAGAATCTAAGAGAATATTGGTTGCCTTGATACCAGATATATGTCATAAATCATAGCAACATTAAGATCATTTAGAAGAACCCATAAGGTCATCTCTCTCATCATAGACATCCAAACAGACAAACAAAAAAAACAAAAAACTTATAAAACCACTCCCATAGTTGCCAAAGAGAA
>JXCR01019614.1:18123-34266 GCA_002079205.1 Phalaenopsis hybrid cultivar
TTAGTGTGGAATTGTGTACCTCAACTCATTCTTCTCAAAGTCCCAGGCTTGCTACGGTTCAAGATCTAGCTCNGTAATAGATAACCAACACCAACCAGATAGTATTTTTATACGTAGAATTTCTTCAATATTCCATGTTAGAAAATAAGCTATAAATTTTTTTTGTTTACATAATAACCTTGAGGCAGCATTGAAAATTTGTAATTGTTATTGCACACAACAAATGTGAAAGGTCTGACTATCATGTGCATTGTATTTTCATCTAGATATTATAAAAGTGAAACACATACTAAAATGACATGCAACCATAATTTTATTTACTTGTGAGCCCCAAAGCCCGATGTAAACAACCATTTCACTTCTAGATACGCATGCATCAAACTATGTTCCATCAATATCACTAATGTAATCATATAAGATATTTATATTAAATGAGTACATTTAAAAGATATTGTAAAATATGACAACCAAAATTTACCATAAAGTATGACATATATCAGGGATTATACAAAATATATTTGAGTTTCCTTTGAAATGTTGAGTCTTTAGGGGTAATAATTATTTAAGACAAACTAATTAAAGCATCCAAACCAACTAAAAAATACCTATTAATTATTTTAGATGAGTATTGGAATCACTCCATGGTTAACTTTACTGACTCATTATGTCATAAAATGTGGAGGGTTATAGCTAACTCCTGTCTCGAAGAAAAATTTATTGTTGCACACGAAATATGTTGTGAAATCTTATTCGACGAACCAAAAGTAACTCTCCAACTCATTTATCTTTGATATATGATGATGTCAAAAAAGGAGAAGCATAGTGTGTGGAGGGTTATAGCTAACTTCTCTCTCTAGAAAAATTTATTGTTGCAAACGAAATATGTTGTGAAATCCTATTCGACGAACCGAGAGTAACTCTCCAATTCATTTATCTTTGATATATGATGATGTCAAAAAAGGAGAAGCACAATGTGTAAATTATAATATCCATATATCAAGCATACACCTAATGTGATAAATCTTTTGATGCTTCCAAGTTTTGCTTACGAGTGATATCATAGGTCATCGAATAAGATTAATAAGCCTCCAAGTTTTTCTTATTAAAAGAATAGGTCATGCCAAACATATTTATTAATTACATCCCATTGTATTCTCTTCCAAGTTTTTCTTTATTTTTTTTTATTATGTTATTTTTTCTTTCTTTGTTGAAAAATATGACGAGCCTATTTCTTAATTCAACTTCTTTTAAATAGACATCACAAAATATTATTTTTGTTTGTCTTTCCCACATCATAGAAGATCTACATTCCATTGTCATGGCCATTTATACCTCTAATTGTGATAAAAAAAAATTCAGTCTCATAGCATAAACACATATAAAAGAAGGGTATATAAGAGGAGAGGCGAAGCATAGATTATTATTTTTTTTTTCCTTTTTTCATTCCCCTAGCTATTAGTCCTGTCATATCTACTATGAGTGAGTTGTTCATGCACACTTGTTATAGCCTTCATATCACTGACTGACACCAACTATTTCATGGCAAATTTGATAATAAAAGATATGCATATATGTTGATATACTAAATAAAAGATGCCATGAATATATATATATAAAGTAAATCATATATCTTAAACTTATGAGAGTTGGGTATCCAAATAGGATTCATACACTAGAAAACGAAAAGATATGGTGTATATTGGTGAGATATTTTTGTAGGTTATCCATCATATATATCAAAAGATTTATATCTAAATGATTGGGTGTATCATTTGAAGAATAATATACTACCCAAACAGATAGAAATATTACATTAAAATGGATCTAATTACTTAGATGAGGAAAATCTTCAAGATTTATGGATATACAAGACTAGAGATTTTTTCCTTACCTTACTAATGTAAGACATTGTTTATTTTATTTTGAAGAATGATATCTCTACGAGGGTAAGCCCTCATGGTTAATTACATCCTAGGAATTGTGGCTCTCGAGAATACCCTTGACTAAATTATTAGCTTATATTTGTGCATGATTATACAATAATTGCCTGTAAGATTGAAGTTTTAAGACTCAAATTGATAGACTCGAGGTTTGTAAGGATTTGTGTGGAATTGAAGGGTTGTGACTTATAATCTTATCACAATGGATCATGGAAAAGTTCAGGAAAAATGGGTTAGCAAACTCTGAAAGAAGGCTTATCCTAGGGATTGGAATTGATAAGTAATTGAAAGAAAGTTGAGTTTTGATTTATGAGATTGGTTTTGATTCTAAAAGATTGATTTGAATTGGTATTGATTTTGAATTGATTTTTTTTTTTTTGGGTTTATTGATTTTTGGTTAAAAATAGTTAACCTTGAGTGATTCACTTGAACTGAGAGACTTGGTTTAATTTTATTAGAACTAATTTGACAATATTAATTTGATTTGTAATTGATTTGATTGATTTGAGTTCAAAAGGTTTGCATTGAGTTATAAAGGGTTGATTTGAAATTATGAAAGTTTAATTTGGATATGATTTGAATGTTAGTTTAAGCTATATGAAAATTGTTCGAAGTTACTTAAAATTCATTTGAAGGTTGATTGCAATTTGACGTTATTAAGAGTTTGTTTGAAGTTTGTTAAATTTTAAGGTTCGCTAAAGTTTATTAGATTTGTTTAATTTTTCTTGAAATGTTAAAGTTTGTTAAGGTTTTTTAAACTTTAGTATATATGTTAAGTTTTGTTATGGTTTGTTAAAGTTTGATAAATTAGTTAAAGTTTGTTAAGATTGTTAAAGTTTAGTAAATTTATTAAAGTTTGTTAAGATTTGTTAAAGTTTAGTAAAAGTTTTTAAGGTTTGTTGAAGTTTGAAAAATTTGTTAAAATTTTTTAAGGTTTGTTAAAGTTAATAAATTTTAAGATAATTAGTTCTAATGCTACTTATAAATTTTTGGAGTTTGAAAAGTTTAGTTGAAGTTGAGAGTTTGAAGTTAAGATTTAAAGTTGAAGGTTTGAAATTAAAAAATGAATTGAAGGTTTGAAGTTAAGGATATGAAATTAGAGGATTTGAATTTAATTTATTATTAATAGTGAAGGTTTGATTGAAGTGATTTGAAGTTTTGGGGAAAGGGGAAGTTAAGAAAATTAGAAGTTTATAGTTGTTTGTTTGAAGTTCGAAAATAATTAAGGACTTTGGAAAAGGTTAATTTTGAGTTAAAAGGGGTTTGGGTCATGTTGGGGAGAGTTTTTAGTGCTTTAAAAAAGGTTTCTTGTGGTTACTTTTTGGAGTTTTATAATTTGATTTTGGATTTTGAAAAGTTTAAGGTTTTAGTTGAGTTGAAAAGGGTTGACCAAAAAGGTTAACTTAAGCACTTTGAATCCTAAACTAAGGGATTGGATAAACTGAAAGGATTTCTAGATGAAAGTGATGCCTTGAGCTGAAAATAAAACTAGACTCTACAAGGAAGCTAAATGTGTGGACTAACCTAATTTTTGGAAATAACACTTATGATCAAGATTCACATGACTTTCTATCTTCCTAGATGCACTCAACTACATGAACTTTGCAAATTTCTTCCAACATATCTAACTTACGAAAATAAATGCTTCCAAATACATAATCACAATTCATGTATTTCTTAACTATCTTAGTCATACTTTTCAGTTGAATTCATAAAATTAAAACTTGCTAACTTGCATGGATATTTATACATAGAACATAAAGCCACAACTTATTAACATGCATGAATTTTTCAGCATGGAAGATAAAGTCGTAGCTTGAGATTTGTTTTTCTATTATCAAAATTACTATTCAAATTAACGTAAGTTTAATGAGCCTTCATATAGAATCGGATTTGACTACTGAGGGGTTCATTTGAAAGATTTCGACTATACAACACACTTATGAAGCCCATTTTAAACAAATAACAAGTCATTGAGAAAATTTTACTCACAATGCAAAATTTTACGTAAAAGTTTGCCTGATGATCACCAACTGGTTTGCATGCTCTTCATATACCATTATGAACATCACACAACTTATAAATGTAATTCTGATAGCTGGATTGGTCTATGGATAAATGATAATTTCAGAGTGCATGGGCACTATTCAAGCATGAAAACTTGAAGTGAAATTTTTTACATAAAAGTTGTATCATATAATCATCAAACTTATTTGCAAGATCTTTATATGTGATAGTAAGCATCGTAAATTAGGGTTTAATCAAGTTTTAACTCAAGTGAGGTTCAAGTCGTAGCTTATTCAATCTCAATTCAGTCATCTAATGACACTAAGAGGGATGTCATAGGTCCTAATGAGACTATATATAAGTTGAGAAAATGTTTATTGAAAAATGAGGTCAATATTTATATTGATTACTGCTCACATTTATTTGAAAAGATATAACATATATGATGATTACTACCACAAAAAGACCGGCGACAATTCATGCAAGAAATCCATTCCTATTAAACATGAAAGAATCTGAAATCAAACAAACAAAGAATGAGAAACATTCCTTTGGTATTCCAAAAAAAAAAAAAAAAAAGAATAAGTATTAAAATGCATTCCTCTATCTTCCAACATCATCACGTGAAAACAAAGCAGAGCTAAACTTTCATCCAACAATCATACACTAAATCCACATTGTCAATTCATCCAACAACCTCCATTTATATAAATAACATACAATTTCAATCTATTTATATATCTCATACCAAAACTTTCATATTTATGCATATATCACTCAAATTTGTAATAACACGTCAAATCAACACTATTGTCACATAATTACCAAAGTGTTATACTCATGCCCTAATATCTGCACGAATACAACTGCCATCCTTCTCAAACTTTCATATTTAAACACATACAATTGTTATACTCATATCTACGTACACATGAATGTAAACACATAAGAATTTTGTGCAAGCTATGTAAATTTAGCAATCTTTATAGAGTTATGTGCAAGGTATGTAACTATCCCTAAACTTTTTTGATTTGTGCACAAGGTATGTAAATTTCAGCAAATGGTATACTCCTCATTTAAGAAACTTCAAATCTCCACAAAAAATAGATTCGGAAAATAAGCACATAGAGAATGAATTCTCTTCATAAGCATGATAGGAAACTGTATTCCCCACATACTAGTCCAAATCATTTTATGCAAAAGGATCAAAATACAAATAAAACTTGAAACAAGAAGGGCAAAAAGATCAAAATCCCATAGAAAACTCCAAAATAATTAGGTCGGAGAGATCAAAATGACTAATTACACACTAAAAGAAGTGAGGGCCAAAGATATATCATAAAAAACTCCTTGATGTTCTCTATGCATTCACAAAATAGGCAAAGAACAAATCCACAAAAACTAGGGAAGAGAGATCCATCGAATGTACCTGCTAAGTAAAGAGACTAAAGAGCTAAGAGGGAAGATCAAAGAAAAAATTAAAGATATAAGCAACCTCAAATCCCTCAGTTTCACGAAAAATTATTCCATACGGATCGGGCACCGCACGCAGCTTGCGTGCGGTACCCGATCCGGACCGTAGATCACTTGGTATACGGTCCCGATGTATTTCGGTGGGCCCCACCGAATTTTATTTTTTTTAATAAAAAAATAGAAATAATCCTGGCCGTAGATCACCATGATCTACGGCCAGGATCGGACACCGCATGCAGAGATGCATGCGGTGTCCGCACGCAATAATCTCTCGGTGAAATATACCATAGTTGATGCCATATTGGATCTAAATAATAAGANTTTCACACATAGAAGATTTCAAACTCAAAGGAAAGTTCTTGGGAAGCGTGACATAAAAATGGGGTTAATAAGTGTCATGGTGGGGTAAATGTGTCTTAAACACGATTAACAAATGAACAAAAATGTAGGGCGGTGTCACTCAGAAAAAGATGCCCCAAAGTAATGCACATCTCTTAACAAACCAAAAATGTAAATTTCAGTTATCAAGTTAACCAAAGTTTGTTTTTATAAATCAAATGAAAAACCAAATCTAAATGAATTCTAACTCAAAATAAAAAATGTGAACAACCATTTAACAAACCAAGTCAAATTAACCGAATATACTTGGTTCAATATAATTCTTTGGTTTGAACCAAGTAATGCACATCTCTATCTGAATCTCACTTATAAAAGGTTTGAACTATTCTATAAGAAGTAGAATGGGGGTCTAGTGATTGACTATTTATTGAATAAATTGGATCCAAAGAGGAGTAGCTGGGATTCATAACATCTATAATATATTTTAACTTCTTTCTATTATAAATTGAATATGTAAGGAGTATAAATTTTATAACATCTCACATCTCTATTGACACACCCCACGACCAAAATGCGGTACACCCAGACAACACAAGATATGATGAAAAGAATTGAATACATAAGTAATAATAAAAAGAAACAGCAAAATTTTAAATTTTCATTCCATAAATAAGGATACAACTGAAAGAAGTTAAAATATAATAAGGAAGCAACTATCTAACACAGAAAGAGAAACTCAACTCATAAAAAACTGAAAAAAAAAAAACTAATAAAAAATCTAAATCTAGAAAGTCTGCTCTGATGGAGGTGACCTGGTAAGTGACAGGTAGAGGTGTAAAGGAGGCTCAGTTAGTGTTCGGCTCGTTTATATTTCGAGCTCAAAAAATGTGTTCATGTTCTGCTCGTTTGCTTAGCAAACCGAACACGAGCCGTTCAAGAACAACGAGTCATTTTGACAACCCTAATCACATAGCCATAAGATGTTTAGGATTTGGGCAAGATTTAAAACATCATTTGAATCTAATTTAATATTTTTATTCTATGTTCTTCATTAACACTTTTAATTGATTATAAATCTTTGTAGCCTTGTAGTCTGTTAATTTTTTTAAAAATACAACTCATCAAAGACATATATATAATTGATTAGTAGTATATCGAGCTAAAACGAGCCGAACACTAACGAGTAAATATTTTCTCGTGTTCGGCTCGTTAACTTAGCGAACGAGCCAAGAACGAGCTTCTTAACCAGCCGAACACGAGCTGTTCGCAAACAACGAGTCATTTTGACAGCCCTAGTGATAGGGTGAAACCTGTTATATAAAAATTTCAACGGGAAAATCAAACTCAGTAAATAACTATTATTTATTAAAGCATAAAAGGTATAGAAAATGAGGCATGTAGTATGACCAATAAATAATGACAAATTATAATGTGTATAAAAGAAGTTGCAAGGATTATCAAATGCTTATTATCATGAATAATAATTACTTGAATGCATGCACTTATCTAAAGATATTTACATGTTACAAAATCAGATATTATGATAAAAATATAAATAATCAATCATTTTACAATATATATATATATATATGCATCGCGTACTTAGTTCAGTTGGTCAGGGATGTGCTTGTCAGTTGTAAGTCCCCTCTGGTTTGGGGTTAGATTCACCCCTAGTGTAGGGTGTGGTACTCGAATTATAGGTGCGAGAGGAATGACCGAGGCTCGTATCATACCCTACGGCCATTCCTTCTAATATATATCTATATATATAATTATACGTATATAAATATACATGGAACAAGGAAAAGTAGACACCAATCTCATGGAAACCTATTGATTTCTCTGAAAGGCTCGCGATCCTACTAACCATAACAAAATGATTTAATACCGACACAATAATATTAGAATATTAATTATATTTCATGTATCGCAATCAACACAAAATATCCACCAATGTTTATAACAATTATGAAACCAAATTAATGAGATTTGCCACATCAAATATATGAAATGAATAAAAAGTATTGAAATCATGAAGGGTGGACAATAAAACATGTTGCCGAGCATGAATAAAACAAGGCTAATTATCCATTAAGGTAATTATGAGAGTAGAAACTATCACAATTATGTGAGCAAGATTTGAAAACTACAAATCACAACCTAAAATTTACTAGAAATTTAATACCATAAGCAATGACGGCACCCCTAACTAGAAAATGTACGTTTATCTCACAATAAAGAGCAGTTACTTACCTCGAGGTGACAAACATGATTATTCTATGAATTCGATGGTTTGACTATCGATTCGACATCAATTAAGAGGTAAGATTAATCATGCTATTATTACTTAGGTATAATCTAATTGAAATTCATTATGATTATTAATATTACTATAGTTATTATTATTATTATTATTAGTAAGAAGTTATGAACCTTATTAAACTTTAACTAATAATTAAAGCAATATCTTAGTTTTGTTATATTTTAATGACGAGGAAAGATAGACTTTTGAATAAATTTTATTAAGGAAAAGTGGAAATATAATAACCAAGAAAAATATCTTTTAATCCTCTGTTTCTTAAATCTCATTCCTCTGCCATGAATTTGGATTTAGAGAAGCTGCAGTGTGCGAGAGGGAGGAAAACAAGGGTTTCCTTCCTCGATAGTTTCATGTAGGAGCGAATGATAGGGGGAGTTACGACGATCTCTGTAAGATGTGATCCCGTTGTTTCCTTCTCCGCGACAGTATCGCGCGGGGTTCAGTCGCGAAGACGATGGTTTTGGGCGAAATCGGGAGAGAGGAAGATCAGGTGAAGAGGGAGAGCAATCGGGATGAGGCGTTGTAAACCCTAATCCTTCAAACTCAATTTATAAAGAGCGAAGTGCAAATAGGAAAGATTTGTGAGGGGCCGCGATGGCTCTTTCATAATGATTTCAATTTCTATGGAGCCTATATACATCTTCTTTTCTTGCAATTCTCTTTGTAGCAGGCCAGTGAGTTAGCTAAAGTATTTTTAATTGATTTTATCATGGTTGATCTATTGTGCAATGATGCATATGTTAATCAATTAAGTATATGTGTCGCCCAAGTAATTAACATACCATGAGTCCGTGTTGTTGATTTCATGATGAAAGAGTTATTTTTTAAAAGAGTTTAATTACTAGTTTACTAATCCAATGGCCAGTACAAAAGATCTACACTTTTCGTAAGGGTTTTATGAAATTCTTAAACTGTATGGTGAAATCTAGAATATTTTTATTGCAAATAGGGTGTGAGAAGCTTCTTTGATTTAGTTTATGTGAAGATTATATGTTCATACACTAATTTCTCCTACTTATTGTTGACAACCATGAATAATTACTCTCTATTTTTTTTATAGACAAAAAATATTGGAGTCTCATATTTTGTTCGTAGGTCTAGAGATCGGACTTGGGAGCTACACGAGTTGTGAAAATTTTTGTAGGTCTCAAAGGCCATATTTAAGGGATGCATGAGTTGTAATATTTGTAGGCCGCATGGGCCAGAGTAGGGAGCTACATAAGCTATGAATCATATAAGTTGTAGTGGATCACATAAGTCAAAACAGTGAGCTGCGATAACATCTGTAGTCTATATAGGTCGTAGTTGTGACCTGCACAAGCTATGAAAATGTACGTAGGTCACTGAGGCTAGAGTTGAGAGCTACATGAGTTGTGAACATTTGTAGAATAAAGAAGTTGGAGTTACGAGCTACATGAACTATGGTAACGTCCGTAGGCCCAGAGGCTGAATTTGAGAGCTACATGAAATGTGGACCATGTAGCTTGCAGTTAGTAATATATATCTTATTGGTGAGTTGTAATAACATTCATATGCCATAAATGGTAGAGTTGGGAGCAACATAAGCTGTGATAATGCTTGTAGGTCATAGAGGTCAGAGTTGAAAGCCTCATGACCAATGATAACGTCAGAAGGTTGCATAGGTCAGAGTTGGGAGTTGCATGAGTCGTGGTAACATCTATAGGTTGTAGATGATAGAGCAGGAGTTCTATGAGTTGTGAACCATGTAGGCCATAGTGGTAAGTTGCAATATTAAATGTATGTTACAAAAGTTAAATTTGGAGCTGCATAAGCTGCGATAATGTTCGTAAGCCAAAAATGATGAAGTTAGAAGCTACATGAGTTGTGATAGTGTTCATAGACCACAAAAACTAGAATTGGGAGCCGCATGAGCCATGGTAATCTGTAGGCTGCAAAGATCAAAGATGGGATATGCATGGACTGTGAACCACATAGGTCGTAATAGTGAGCTGCGATGACATTCGTAGGCCATAGAGGTTGGAGTTGGGAGCTGCTTGAGTTGTGATAACAGTCATAGACTGCAAATTTCGGAGTTAGGAGTTACATTTTGAGAGGCGTCGTTGCACTGTATGTGGGGCGTATTGTTTCACCATTTGCAGGACGCGTCATTGCGCCGTATGCAAGGTGCATCGTTGCATTATCTTCAGGTTGCCTCGTTGCACTGCTTAATGGAGTGTTTTGTTACTTTGCAATGTTGATAGTTACTCAGCATGATGCTTTGTTACTCCTCAGCGTATGCCGAGATTTCATAATGCACGTCTGTGGTTAACGATGTCTAACGGTTACAGAAGCGGGTGATATTCATTAAACCTTTAGTGTGGAATTGTGTACCTCAACTCATTCTTCTCAAAGTCCCAGGCTTGCTACGGTTCAAGATCTAGCTCTCCCTTCATGAAGGGAGTAGAGTTCTATTTATAGAGTATGTGAGAAACCTCCGTGAAAATAAAGAAGAAATCATGTTAACTTCATTGAATGACTCAGAGAGATTGCCTCAATTAAAATATATTGTGTAAATATTTGAGTGTATTAATGATGTCAAAATTGAATTATCTTGGGTTCGTTGAATTTGTCTCATCGAGACGCTCGATTTGACTGTAAACTTAAAAGATTTGAAATCTTTCTAACATTCCTATTGGACACCAAATGCTTCTAAAAATGATTTAACGAATCGATCTGGGCTTTTAGACTCGGATTAGAACAACTTTGATATCATTGTGATTAGTTTGAGTGTCAGTTTGCCGAAATCAGAATTCTGAATGATTTTTAATTGAAGCGTAAGTATTCCTTATTCAGAAAATTACATCAATATTTATATCACAATATTAGAGGATAAAAATTTGTTGACCATGTATCAATAATTATGAAAAAATATATATATATATATTATTTATAACGAATTAAAAGAAATTACAATTAGAAAAAAAATCTTTTAAAATTTTGATTATGAATGACTTCTAAATAAGGCAAATGGAACTGATTAGGGGTGTAAACGAGTCAAACACGAGCCAAGCTCAGCTCTTATTCGGCTCGTTTATATTTCGAGCTCAAAAGTGTGTACGTGTTCAGCTCGTTTGCTTAACGAGCCGAACATGAACTGTTCACGAACAAAGAGTCCTTTTAACAATCCTAATCATGTAGTCATAAGACATAAGACAATAAGAGTTTGAAAAAGATTTAAAAATTATTATTTATATTAAAACATCATTTGAATCTAATTTAATAATTTTTATTGGTTTGAGCAAGATTTAAAAATTATTGTTTATATTAAAACATCATTTGAATCTAATTTAATAATTTTTATTCTATTTCTTTAATCAATATTTTACTTGGTTATAAATCTTTGTAGCATTGTAGTCAATTAAATTTTTTAAAATACTACTTAATATGTATTTCGAGCCAAAACAAGCCGAACACAAACGAACACATCTTAGTTCGTGTTCGACTCGTTAACTTATCGAACGAAGTTAATGAGCCGAACTCGAGCCTCTTAAAGAGCGGAACATTTTGACAGCCCTACAAAAGATAATATTCTTTCAGAAACTCTTTNTCGAGCCTCTTAAAGAGCGGAACATTTTGACAGCCCTACAAAAGATAATATTCTTTCAGAAACTCTTTTATAATATTCTATCAGTAATATTTCTAAAAATAAGGATGGTACCTTTATGGAGCTAATATTAGCTTCCTTATATAAAGAAACCTAATCGAAGTTCTGTCCTATAGACGCGGGGAGTCTGCAAACTCCGGACGACTCCTCAAAATTCCAATCAATGTCATGTTCTTCAAGATCCGCGAGGGTAGATCCGAATTCGATTATTATCTTCCCAATTCGCCGGATTCAAATGAGCTTGAGGATTCGTTCCAGGAGATTGAAGAACATGGCATTGATTGGAATTTTGAGGAGGAGAGACATAATCGGCGANATTCGATCGACTATTCCGAATTCGATTATTATCTTCCCAATTCGCCGGATTCAAATGAGCTCGAGGATTCGTTCCAGGAGATTGAAGAACATGGCATTGATTGGAATTTTGAGGAGGAGAGACATAATCGGCGAGTAAAACCAAGTGAAAGAGAAGGGATGAGGACGATGTGGAGAAGAATGGATTCGGGAGGAGGGGGAAGAGAACGAAGAGTTCGACGGTGGAAAACGGTGGCGAATTCGTTTCGTCTAGGAAGAGGAAGGAAATGGCGGCTTCATCTCGGATTCCTGTTTTGGATCGGAATGTTCTTATCGACGGCAATGTGGAGCCTACCTGCTCGACATCTTCCATTTCTTCCGTGAAAAATCGCCACAGANAAATGTTCTTATCGACGGCAATGTGGAGCCTACCTGCTCGACATCTTTCATTTCTTCCGTGAAAAATCGCCACAGATACGGAAATGTATGTTTATTTTAATTTATGTTATTTTCCTTAGCCCGGCCTTTAACCAATTTAATTTTATTGTTCATCATTTGTTTCTTCAATGTAAGAATTCTGCAAAGAGGATATGCCTTGAGTGCAGAACAATTGGGAAGGAGGATATGATTTCAAATTGCTCAAGTTCTTTCAAGAATCTGAGCGAAACTGGAAGCATACGGTAGGTGGTACACAGCACAAACCTGTTAATTTTTTTGTCCGTCTTTGAAAGTCTTTTTTGCCCTAATTTTTTATTTTTTATTTCATTGCGAGCTTTGCATTGTTTACTAGCATGACTGATAAGATGAGCTTGAAATCTTTGCCATCATGGGATGAAACTTATGGCTGCGGAGTTTGTAAGAGGTCTCATAATTTATCCAAGGTACTCTTTGACTCCATTGAACTAGGAAAATAGATTATACCAAGTGCTCATCATATTCTTGTTATATATGCGTTGAATCCGAAATTTCTTTGTGGAGGTGTCCATAGACCAATTCTTTTATTTCTTTGTGGAGGTGTGCGTAGACCAATTATTGTCTAAGCATTTAAGAGGTTTAGCAATTTTCAATGTATCTCAGATTTCTTTTTTAGGAAATGCAAATGAGGTTCTCTGCGATCCAAATGCCTATGTCACAAAATCATCCTAATAATAAGTTAGATGTTCACTTATAACTATGACTTTTACAGAAACAAACATTTGACCCATTTTATCCAAATTTTCTTTCCTTCTATTTTTTTCTTTCAGTTTTTGAAGATTGGACATGAATTTTACTTTTTGTGTATTCAAAAGGATTGATTTATGTAGTTTTATTTTTTCATCAAGCTATCCTATGGTACCGTTGAGCTAGAATGTATACACCAAAAATGTGGCCTGTTGGCATGCTGTTCACTTGTACAATAGTTGTGAATTGTGATCGAGAAATATGATTTTGCACATATTCTCATTGTAAAATTAACGTTGTATTAATACTACTAAGTAATAAGGTTTTTTCAAGATTGACATTCATCTTATTTCTGTATGATTTTTAGACTCCTAGCAGAGATTTTGATAAACTTCATAAAGTTGAAAACAACGTTCGTGTGCTTAATCTTCTGCTGCCTTCTTTAAAGCAACTGAATCAGGAGCAAGTCATTGAAAAGAAAATTGAGTCAAGTATTCAAGGTTCTTTATTTTGATTTTGATAAAATTTGATTATGCTTAAATAATTTAGCTAAGATTATTCATAATAAATTATGCTTATCATTAACAGGTTTGCCGTTATCTGATTTGAGGATGGAGAAATCCATTTGTGAAAAAGATGAGAGAGCATATTGGTAAGAAAAGTTCTTCATCAAGTTGTTCATCTTATTAAGCCCTTTTAAATTTAATTTTTTGTTATTTTTTGTGCAGCAACTACTGCAAAACATCTATTGTCGATATTCATAGAAGCTGCCCTGGTTGGGAATTTGATCTATGCATTACTTGTTGCAAATAAATTTGTGAGAATAATCTTTCTTGTACAGAGGAATTACTTCCTCTTGTAAATAGAGGAAATGAATATTTGCATGGTGGAAATTCTACCCAAATGTTTGCTGCAGATGATGAAAATGGAGATAAGTCAGTGCATTATTGTACTGAATTTGCTAAGTGGAAGGCTGATCAAAATGGAACAATTTGTTGTACACCAAAGGAAGTTGGAGGGTGTGGTGGTGATGTCTTGAAATTAAAACGTTTGCTTGCTGAAGGTTGGATCTCTGAACTGGAAGCCAAGGCTGAGGATTCTATTAATACTGCAAATGCAAGTTGTAGCTGTTCAAATACAAGTGAAAATTCTAGAAAAGCAGCCTCCAGAAAAGATTCAACAGACAACATCTTATATTGTCCAAATTCTAGTTGCATTGATCTAGTTGAACTTGAGAATTTCCAAAAACATTGGGCTAAGAGTGAGCCAGTAATTGTGCGTGGCGTTCTTGATGAGAAATCACATTTAAGCTGGGACCCAAAGGCTATGTGGAAAATATTAAGCAGAAGCAATATTAGTTCAGAATCCTTGCAGCTTCAGACAATCGATTGCCTGGCCCATTGCAAGGCAAGCCCTTTTAATATAATTTTTGTTGTTCTATGTTTCTTATTTTTGTTGTTCAACTCCTACACCAACAGATTTATAGCTTTGCAATCCACTTTCTCATTTATTGTTACTTGACGCTTTTAAAAAAAAAGACTTATAATGATGATAATGATATATTGGCTAAAGTGATTTTCTTACTATCGGTTGAGTTAGCGAGTGATGACTTTTTTGAGGGCTACTTTGAAGGAAGAATGTATGCCAATTCCTGGCCAGAAATGCTAAAATTGAAGGATTGGCCTATATCAACACATTTTGAAGATTGTTTACCATATCATGGGAATGAATTCATCAATTCACTACCATTTCAGGAGTACACAAATGCCTGAATGGGTCCGTTAAACATTTCTACAGCTCTTCCCACTGATATTTTAAAGCTGGACATGGCGCCGAAATCATATATTGCTTATGGAATTTGAGAAGAACTTGGCAGAGGAGATTCAGTTACCAAGATTCATTGTGATGTTTCAGATGCAGTACGTGAGCTTTTTATAATGTCATTAATTTTTAATTTATTTTTCCTTTAATGATTGTGTTGGCTAACTATAATGCTTACAATTATAGTTAAAATTGCATAATGCTTATCAAATAAAAATTGCATGTCCCATTTTTGGGAAGCAAGATTCATCCCATATTATATGACCATTTTCTTTTTTATACTTTATAATGAAAGCTATTCTTCATCCGTGACCAGGTTTCTTGGTAAAGTTGATGCAATGAGCTAAATATTACATACTACAAGAAAACATCAACGTGTCTGACATCCTCCAATCAAATATAACGTTAGCTTGTATCTCATGTTTGATTTTTTTATTTTTTTAAAACTTTTTGTAGCATTATCATATATAATAAATCTAATGCCCAGAAAAGCATGTGCAAAGATAAAACAAAATGAAAGGAAACCGTCAAGCTCTTCCAAGGAAAAACACATACATCTCTCTCTTTCATCTTGATCTCTGTGCAACTTCTTCAACTTCTCTATTGCATACTTCTGCTCTTCAGTAGGCAAGACCTCTGCAACATCCGTTAAAACATTTACGTATTCCAAAAAAAACTGTAATTAGTTGGGTGTTATATTGACAATTCAACAGTAACATGCAACATTGAACCTGCAAACAAAAATAAATAAGCTAACTTGATTGTCATTTTTTCTGTTAACTCCCCATTTAACATTTTTCCATGAGATGGGCGCATATGACCCTTTTCTTTCATATATTTTAAAATGCAAGCGATTCTTCATCCATGATCAGGTTTTATGTTAAAGTTGATGCAGTGAGCTAAATATTACACACTAACTAACATGAAAACATCAACGTGCCTGCATCCTCCAAACAAAATATAACCTTTGTATCTCATGTTTGATTTTTTATTTTTTTAAAATCGAACATGAGATACAAACGTTATATTTGATTGAAGGATGTCAACCACGTTGATGTTTTCCTGTTAGTTAATGTGTAATATTTAGCTCACTGCATCAACTTTAACAAGAAACCTGGTCATGGATGATGAATCGTTTGCATTATAAAATATATGAAAGAAAA
>JXCR01019643.1:0-41714 GCA_002079205.1 Phalaenopsis hybrid cultivar
TGGATCTCTGTCAAATAACTCTGAGGAGTTTTCAATACTAGAATAAGTTTCACAGGCAATCTCTTATATCTCTTTGGTTGTCCTATAGTGTAGGAAGTTTTCTCCAACCTTCGTGGTAATGGAATAATTTATTAACTATTACATAACGATATGATCGTCAGTTTTTCAGACCCGGTAGTTTGAATCAGTCATTTTTAAAGCTGAAATTTCGCCTGTGAGATGTCATTATTTCTATCTACCACAAATGTACATGAAGACGGACTATGACTTTTGAAAGAAATTATGGTCATGCCATTTATGGTTTGTGACTACGTGAGAAGTTTGAATGCAGGCTTGGATCTAGAGGTAACTTCCAAGAAAGAAGATTGTGATGCCATGTCGTGTTTGATAATGATAAGATTGTGAAGGTCGAATCGAGAATCAATTGTTGGAGCGAAAAATGAGAGGACCCTTAGTTCTGACTATTCGGTCAGATGAGTGAACATGAACTAGAGAGAGATGCACAACTCTCGGTTTCCAAGCATTCGACACTCGGTGAGAGATCGGGTCTGACTTGTGAGGTGGAAGCTAGTGCAGGTCAAATCATTCGCAGGCCGAAGCAGCATCAGCATTATGAGAGGATGGGACTAGCCTATTGCTAAAGTCAAAGGATTCAAACAGATTTGTGAAGCGTGAACAAAATGAGTTATGATGCAAAAATGGAAGGATTCGAATGGCAGCAGTCTCGTGGAAGAAACATGACCAGAAGATGTGCTTCTCTATACTCAAGGTGTTCATGACTTTTTTGAGCTGTGATAAATTTTTTGTTTTGTTTTCATTGTAGGCAGGTATACCATTGAAGTGCCAATGAATGATCATAAAACTTGAATCATTAAACACTAGGTATCTGGTACATTACATGGGCTAAAGGGCATTACTTGCCATTCGTAGGGCCCTTCTTTGACTTTGAAAATCTTTTTCCACATCTTCTGGCCGAATGCAGACAGAGGGTACATGCTTTTGAGATTGAGCTTAGANAGAAAATTAATTGCTGTAAAATGTAAAGCAAACCTGTACGCCCGTGAGATCCGCCATTCCTTAAGTATAGCAANCTTAATGTAAAGTTAATAATTAATCAAAATAATATAAATTATTATATAATGATATAATTAATAAAATTAATTTTTAATAATAAGAATACCATATTTATTTTAGGAATTGACCTCAAGCAAACACAAACAATCAGCATCAAGTTGAGCACTCATACTTTTATATTATAGTAATAATTTTTTTAATCTCAAATGTGTTTCAGTTGATGATATTTTTGCATGTTTTTTTTTTCTGATTGAGATATTATTTTTATTTATTGGTCATATCGTTATGGATTTTGTAGCTATTTACTCATGCATTTGGTGTATATTTTGTAATCTGTTGAATTTAGTGCTATGAATACAAATGTTTATGTTGACAGTTTGTATGTGCATGACTGACTTTGATGAAACCCCTCTTGATAGTACTAGTAGGGGAACACAAATGTACACATGTATGTAAAGGGAAAAAGATATTGATGTGGATGTGTCTTAATTGACACAATTTTTATAAGTTGTCTTCTGTGATAGTTGTATAAATATGAAAGGATATTGAAATGATATTGATATAGACCCATTTTACAACATGACAAATGTTTATATTGATTTATAAAAAAACTTGATCGGCATGCATATAATTTTCTTTTATTATTCTTGTATTGTTGTAGTTTAGAAGTATGAGTATTCACTGGCTCATCTAGCTCACGGTTGTTTTATCTAACTTTTCAGGTTTAATTAAAGTATTAAAAGATGAGCAATAGATGAGAAAGATTTATAGAAAATGCAAACAAACATCAACAAGTTAATTTTAATTGCACCGCTTTAATTTAATTTATAATGGTTTTTTTCATTTGTTAAATTATATAGAAAATTTAATTCACACCGTCTGACCGTCTGATCGTCTGTACCCGTTTTTGTTAATTTCAAGCCCCGATTCGGATCGTGACAGCTCGAACTCGTAGTCTTAAGCTCGAGCTAGAGATATATATATAAATAAATAAAGTATTAAGAATAATAAAAAAATAAGAAATTTATTATCATTACCTTCAAAAATTAAGATGTTCATAACAAGAAATATGAGCCCAAGCGCGAGATTGATGAACCTCTCGAGCTCATTTGTGAAAAGAAATCAATGAATAAGTTGAAAATATAGGTTTAATCTTTAAATAAAAAATATACATTTTTTATTTTACTTAAAAATATACCATAGATGTTTAAATTTATTTTTAAAACTCTTTAATTCACTAATTTAAGACGTGTACATCTTTATATTAATATTATTTAAATCGGATGCATCAAGAACGTGTCTGGCACATGTCCGTGACGTGTCGGGCGAGTGCCGGTGTTTTAGAAGTGTCTTACATTGCACGGTTCTTTAATTAAAATTGTCCATGCATCCTAGATGAAAACTTTACTCGGGATCCTATTAGATTAATTGGTTTTTTAATGTTTAACATTCAGTTTATGTTCATATACGGAAATCCTTGGATTATGGTGGGGCTGGCTGTGGTACAATTTTATTGGGGCTGGTTTTGTAAATTAGGAGTCTAAATTTATTTAAGTACATGTTTTTCCATTAGAAGGATGACGTTAAAAAATTGGACAAAACTCCAAAATGAGCCATGAAGTCGTGTGAGTCATTTAGAGTGGAAATTGTGTGTGTGTGTCTGTTTTCTTCTTAAATGAATGCATCCTTAAGCATTTAATGTACGTAATGATGTAGTAAAATTAGCTAGTAAGTTCTGATTTCTTCACATGTGCAGATCTTCATGCTCGGCTCCTCAGGAAATTTCTATGGAGACAAGACATCTACTTCCAATGAAATGCGGTATGTTTTGCCCTGAAAGTTCTCTCTTTCTGGTTTCTTGCTTAGTAGACTTACTGGTTTGTCCACTCTTGTAATAAAAGGCAGCTTGGAAAACTAATCTTTGACATAATTTAGGAAATGTTTATTTTTTGAAACTGGGAAAATATTTATTTTGTGAATGAAGTAATCGTAGTTGGGATATAATTGAGATGTGCTGGCTCAATCTTGACTCAATAGACAGCTCATGAAGCTTTTTTATTTATAGGCTTTTGTTTCCAGCCTTAAACACAATTACTGGCTCATTTATTAACAGGCCTCAAAAGCTCAACCGAGCTTGACATGAGAGCTTGACAAATGGAGCTTGTTAACTTTATTGATGGGGGTATGGGAGTAAATTTACATCAAGATAGGAATCCTAATTCCCACCCACCAAAATTCCTTCTTTTTGGCTTGATCTTATCTTGAATTGCTCATTGCGGGGGCATGAAATCTTGATCGATTTCACCATGCATGGCCTACAAATCACCCTTCTTCACCATAGTTGCTGCTCTCTAGCAATGATGAGGGATATTGGGCTATACATTTTTCTGATGATTCATCCTCGTTAACAGTTATGCTATTTGTTTGGTGTTCTTTCTTCCAGCAATCTGTCTTCCTCTACCGAACTCTCCTTATTATCAGGCAACCATCCTCACCCCTTCAACCTTACTTTTATTTTTAGGTTGTGAGAAATGCTCTTTCACCACCTCCTTTTGACTGCTAGCTCACTCAACAACCTTAATCTCTACTTTGTCTCAAGCTTATCCAGTTTGTTTTGCTTGAGCTTTTTCATGCAGGAGCTTAAAGTTAGCATTCATGAATAAAGAATCCTGGCTTGATGTTTACTGTTTACATCCGTAAATTTGAGGGCCTGCTCTGCTTGATAGGACATTCACGAGTCAAAATTGGAAAATCTTTTTTTATTAAGTACATGATGTTTCTTTGTGTTCCACAAGTTAAATTGGTTTCAAATCGTAACCTTGTTTTCCCAGGTTTCTCCAAGAAATCTAAGCTGAAGTTTGAGGATGAGAATTTTGAAGTATCCGATGGGCTTGACACACTTGCAAACCTTGCCATTCTAGGGGAAAATAAATCCCTCTCAGCTTCCTCCCAGCCAACTACCAAGCACCCACGCCACCGTCCTGGTTGCACCTGCATTGTTTGCATCCAACCCCCTAGTGGCAAAGGGCCAAAGCACAAGCAGACTTGCACGTGCAACGTCTGCCTCACTGTTAAGCGTCGCTTCCAAACTCTAATGCTCCGACGAGAGAAGCGCCAGTCTGAAAAGGAATCTGAGAATGGTGAAACTCCCACAAAGCAGCAAAACTGTACTCAACCAGCACAGGTGTTGCCACAAACGCCACCTTCTCCATCAGCTTCCATTACTCATAATGCAGGTCTCGAAAACTCCCCTTCAATGCCGAATCCAAACAATGGATTAGTTGATGATGAATTTGAGCGGAAGAGGGCCACACCTTCTCCTATAAAAACACAGATTGATCTGAATATACAGCCTGAGCGAGAAGAAGAACCGTCACCTGTTGACATTCCTGGAAGCATGATTGTAGCTTTCCAGAATGATCTTGATTAGGATCTCTCCAAGACCCTATCGCCAACAATCACTTTGAAGCAGCTAGGCTCCCTATGAGCAAGCAATCTGGAGCTCAAATTTTTTTTGTCCCGTGAAATTACTGCTCTGGTGCCAAAACTGCTGTTGTTCACATCTGCCTTCACGTTTCTGGTGGAAAGAGAATACTTCCTTTTTGGTTTGTTGTTTCTACTGGTGAAAGGAGCTGTGAGATTCTAGGTGATGACAACTGAAGTTTCCTTGCCAACTTCTCAATGCAAATGTGAGCTTACAAAGTGAAGAGAATCTTAATTTTAATGTTTATGTCGGTGAGATTGTGGCAGACAAGATTTTGCTGCCATGGCTTTTTACAATACAAAAATGGAACTACATTGTAAATTTAGCCGTTAGGATATTGGTTTAAAGTCTCACTTACCATTTGTACACATTTTATAGTACTTTTGGAGACTAAATCCTGCTATTTGTACATTTTCTTATAACTTGCTTATTGTAATTATTGACAAAGTGCAAAAATCCACTAGTATCATGTTTCATCTCAATACAAGGTTAATTCTGAAAGGAAATGGAGAAAGTTGCAATTTATTAGGAGTTATGATTTTAGACTGCCGTTTCCCTTTGATCATGCTTGTAGTGCTGAATCTCAATTTTCTGCAATCTGCCATTTTGAAATTGAAGACCAGCTTTTGAGCATGCCGAAATAAATTGATTGACGGAATAAGGATGCAACAATTGGAGTCGGCAATAATACTTTGAATGTTGTTGATGGTCGCTATTTGAAATTTACGCGTGAAGAACTCGGTCTTAAATGCAAAATGATAAACGGAAACAGTACGATTACTGTAGTAGCTATCAACAACAATAACCCGCATAAAAGCTTGATAGAATCATTTTATTCTGTTGAAATATTTGAATTAGTATTGTTTTAGTTTTCTGATGAAGTTGTGATTATATCAGGAATTCATTGCTGCATTTCTTATGATCTATAATATTTTGGTGTTATAAATTCACGCAAGAAACACTGTATTTTATTTTGTAGAAGTTAATAATGATGACATGTTTGGAAATTTTATTAACATGCATGTAAATATGAAGTTTTAGAAATTAGACATATAAATATATAAGAATTATGCGATATGTTTGTAAATGCTTCTTAACATAAATAAAATTAAAAAAACTTACCAAATGTATAGAGATTCGTGGCCCTTTTCATTCCACGGTTCAGTAACACTTGTAGAGCTACGTCATCTAAAATCTTCTTTCATACACCCCTTTTCTGCTGCTGCCTTTTACCTCACGCTTCTTCATATCTCGTCCGCGCAACAGTTTACTTTCCCTTTGTCTGGTGCATTGGCGAGTCCTGGTCTGTTACGCCTCTCAGCCTTTGGTACAGAAGGGCGAAATGTCGGAATTTGGCTTAGGGTTACGATGTCGGGCCAATTTTCTCCCCAAGTCGTGCTCCACCGGCCTTCCTTCGATAAATTCATCATTGTTCCGGACTCCATCGTCCGTGGTTACATGCATGAACAATCCGCCAAAATCTAATTCGAAATCAGGAAAAAAGGAGCACCATTTATGGATGAAGAGAGATTCTCCAGGATCCGGTCAAAAAGCTCTCCATCTCGTTCGCATCGTTTCAAAGCTTCCAAACGAAAGAGAAGCCATTTATGGAGCGTTGGACAAATGGACTGCCTGGGAGACCGAATTTCCAGTTATTGCAGCCGCGAAAGCTCTGGAAATTCTTCGAAGGAGAAACCAATGGCTGAGAATCATACAGGTGAGCAAGTGGTTGTTGAGCAAAGGTCAAGTTCTCACTATGGGAACATACGATAGTTTGCTGCTTGCTTTTGAAAGGGATGGAAGGTTGGACGAGGCAGAGAAATTATGGATTATGATTCTTCAGAGGCACACGAGATCGGTATCCAAGCGGTTGTTTTCTAGAATGATTGCTCTCTATGATCATCATCATTTTCCTGAGAAAGTTGTGGAGGTATTTGCAGACATGGAGGAGCTGGGTGTGAGACCTGATGCTGATACGGTGAAAAGAGTGGCTGTAGCTTTTGGAAAGTTGGGAGAATCTGAGAAACAGAAATTGGTACTCATAAAGTATCAGAATAAGTGGAAATACTTGCACTTCAATGGGGAAAGAGTGAGGATTCAGGCTGAAGCAAGATGACAGTTAGTACCAAATCATTCTCTTTAGTCATAAGTTCTTTGCAGGCCAGCTGCATCAGGTTCATTGTGCAAATTGGCAGTAACACGGTTATCAAAAGCCTTTGTAATAATCGTCAACTTATTTCAACACTTTTTTATGAATGAAACTTTCAGGTAATCGGGATTCTCTTGTTCCAATTTCTCTTTGAAATTTATTTTTTTCTTCCAAACTTTATGGACTGTAGCCTACCATCATGCAGTAATAAATGATGTAATGTAATTAGTTATGAGCCTAATCGTTCTACAAATAAATAAGTTCAATTATCAATATAACCATCTGTGGGAATCGTGAGTGCCACTTCAAGTTATCCGTTATAGATTCTGTGTCGGCTATCCCACCTGTAAGAAACTTTCTTCTCTGCCCCTCATTTATATGTTCATCACGACAATTACTAAGATGGCTTAAAGAGTTCTAAATATTCAGTAGATGAGAAAGGTGTTTTTCATTTTTAGAGCCCTAACATTTAAAGAGAGTTTCATTTCAAATTTGGTTCTCTCTGTTTTATTTTCTATATATATATACCCTAAACCCTAGACCTTACATGCCTCATTGTTCCCAAGATTGACCTTATATGTTTGCTGTTTGTTTTGTTTTTAATATAAATATGTTTGAAAGTTCATCTAGGATCAAATTATCCTCACATTTTATAAATATGAGTTGAAATATTTGCTATTATGCATTATTTTGATCATAGGAACTCCTAGACTGTTCCTCTTCACAATAGCTTTTTAAATCTGGCAATTGTTGAACATTTGTGTTTGGGCTATAGCAAAGTTTCAAAGTGACAGTCTCATTTTTTATCATTTGTTAAAGATTAGTCATGTTCTACATTTCGTTAGTTCAATTTGACAATTATCACAGCTTTGGCAATAGCTCGGTGCATCTGTGGCTAACAAAATTGATCTTCAATAGCAATGATAGTCTTTTGCACCATGTATTAGCTGCAGGACCTCTAGCATGTAAATATTTAACAAGGTACTCACATAATGAGGTCTATGGAAGGAAAAGTTGATTTTCTTTGAATAATTAACCTTAATTAAATTGATTTTTTTTTTCTGGATGAAGCTATTTAAGGCAGCCATCCCATATATTGCCAATGTTTTTATCATCAACATACAAGTTTTTGAAGGCTTCTATACTCACAAGGCTTTGAGGTAATGTTAACAAGAGAATGACTTGTCTCTAAGTGCAATTTGTGTTTGGTATAGGTGGCCTACCTGATACTTAAATTGGAATGTAAGTTTTTGAAGGAAAAAAAAACCTATGGAGGATGCTTTTTTGACAAAGTCTTTTGCGAATTCAAATATTTGAAAGCTTGATGGTCACTATATAGGGTGAACTCTTTTTAAATCAAGTAATGCTCCCCATGTTGTATTGCTTTGATAATCACGTAGTACTCCTTTTTGTTTGTTTTCTACTTTTGTCGAGCTTCGTTGTGATTTTTGCTTTAGTATTCAATAGGGGTGTCATGAAATAACAACCTGACATCCTAACTTAAAATTTTGAGTTTCAATTAACTCGATTATTATTTGGTTTGGATTCGGGTCTAAATTATATTGTCGATTTTTATTTTGGTTGAGTTTGGGTTGAGTTGACTAAGTCAAAATTAGCATGTTTATTATTCAATTTTGGGTTAGGTAGGTTTGAGTTTGATTAATTAGGTTAATGATCCATATTCAGTTAATTGGATTGTTTTGATTCAAAAATTGTTGGATTATTATATTAAATGGTTTAAGCGGGTTACTTTTGTGCTAGGTGTGTTCAAATTGAGTTAAATATTTTAACCTTGAAATAAATGAGTTGGGTTTGGGTCAAGTATATTACACTTGGTATTTAATAGATGCCCAATTGTAGAATTCTTGAAGGAATTTTTATTCTCTCAAATTTTGCATTACACATTTATATATCTTAATTTAAATCTTTTTATTTAGTTCAAGGAGGAATGTTTTTTTTTTTTTCTTTTTTTTGGGCAAGTAATTTTCCTATGCAAGGCAAAATCAGCAGGACATTTCGAGGAATGAACCTCGTACGTGTCTGGTTGCAGTCAATAGCGGGTGTGTTCAAATATTGAATAACACTCATTTCTCCTTTTAGTAAGATCGTGTAGTCTGGATCTCTGTCAAATAACTCTGAGGAGTTTTCAATACTAGAATAAGTTTCACAGGCAATCTCTTACATTTCTTTGGTTGTCCTATAGTGTAGGAAGTTTTCTCCAACATTCGTGGTTATGGAATAATTTATTAACCATTACATAACCATATGATCGTCAGTTTTTTAAACCCGGTAGTTTGAATCAGTTATTCCTAAAGCTGAAATTTCTTCTGTGAGTTGTCATTATTTCTATCTACCACAAATGTACATGAAGACGGACTATGACTTTTGAAAGAAATTATGGTCATGCAATTTATGGTTTGTGACTACGTGAGAAGTCTGAATGCAGGCTTGGATCTAGAGGTAACTTCCAAGAATGAAGATTGTGATGCCAT
This sequence comes from Phalaenopsis hybrid cultivar, assembly GCA_002079205.1. Taxonomy (NCBI): domain Eukaryota; kingdom Viridiplantae; phylum Streptophyta; class Magnoliopsida; order Asparagales; family Orchidaceae; genus Phalaenopsis; species Phalaenopsis hybrid cultivar. The sequence goes on from JXCR01019643.1 coordinate 9,200, forward strand.
GTTGTGTTTGATAATGATAAGATTGTGAAGGTCGAATCCAGAATCAATTGTTGGAGCGAAAAATGAGAGGACCCTTAGTTCTGGCTATTCGGTCGGATGAGTGAACATGAACTAGAGAGAGATGCATAACTCTCGGTTTCCAAGCATTCGACACTCGGTGAGAGATCGGGTCTGACTTGTGAGGTGGAAGCTAGTGCAGGTCAAATCATTCGCAGGCCGAAGCAGCATCAGCATTATGAGAGGATGGGACTTGCCTATTGCTAAAATCAAAGCATACGAACAGATTTGTGAAGCGTGAACAAAATGATTTGTGATGCAAAAACGGAAGGATTCGAATGGCAGCAGTCTCGTGGAAGAAAAATGACCAGAAGATGTGCTTCTCTATACTCAAGGTGTTCATGACTTTTTTGAGCTGTGATAAATTTTTTGTTTTGTTTTCATTGTAGGCAGGTATACTATTGAAGTGCCAATGAATGATCTTAAAACTTGAATCATTAAACACATAAAGGTATCTGGTACATTACATGGGCTAAAGGGCATTACTTGCCATTCGTAGGGCCCTTCTTTGATTTTGAATTTCTTTTTCCACATCTTCTGGCCAAATGCAGACAGAGGGTACATGGTTTTGAGATTGAGCTTAGAAAAGATTTTTGATCCATTCAATTTGTCTGAGTTATGTCCTCCTACCGGAGTATCGGGAACCAATACTTACTATGTTCTTGTTGATAACTTGATTGCCCACGTGCATGCACCAAGAGCTGCGCTTGCTCGGCACCATTAAGGATGGTATTACCCAAAGGCTAAGACTTGCTCTAACAAACTGTTGGGACACCAAATAATCTACAATTCCTTGCAAAATGTCTTGTTCCTTTGGACCCATCTAATAATGTGATAGATTATGAAGACTTGCTTCCAGGATGAAATTGATCGGGTGTCGCGCATCTTGTAATGGTGCAAATTGGAGCAGTATATCCGGAATATTATTTAGCAAAATCTCAACTTCATGCGGAATACTTAATAGTGACTTTAGTGGTAGCTAGGCAGAGAAAAAAACTTTCCTTTCTTCAGTTTTGTACAGAATTTTTGTTCAGGAATGGTGAGGAGAGTTGGAATATAATGTCTTTTGGACTTCAATAATGAAGTAAAATGATTTTCTTCTCACGCCACATGAATGTGTAGCTATTCTCCTTAACCTCGGTAAATTGCATTCGCTTTGAATTGCTAAAAAGCATGGCAGACGTCCATGTCCACCACATCACAGTGTAGTTCATCTCGATAGAACTCTTCAATTGATAATGGCATCTGACAAACCTTGTTAACTTGAGTTTTATTTCTCTTTTTGGTCCAGCCAAATTATTAAGTTGACGGTAATTTTCAATTGGTAAATTGAGAGCTCTCATGTGGGCCTTGGTGACATTTTTCTTACTACCGCCGCTGTCTACGATCATGGTACATCCCTTCAACATTGTGCAGAGAGTGGAATATGTAGTGCGGCTGGGTAGAATCATGTGGTTTAGCTGATAAGAGAAGCCTAATAATGCACACAAGTTGTTTACCTTTGTCTGTCTCGGCAACCTCTATTTCACCCTTGGAATCATCATATCCGTTATTGTAGTTGCATGTATCTTTGTCACCGACTTCGTCATCAAGCACGTTAAATGGTTGTCGTTGTGGGCATTCATTAGATTTTTATCTTGTTGGATTTAGCAACAAGAGGTGGAATGTTATCACTTGTTTTAGGATTGATTGTTTGGTGCCTTTGAGATGCTTTCTTTGGACCTAAGCGAGTATGCCCGACTTCCCTGTAGGATTTAGTGACTTATTGGCAATTTCTTACCAGCCTTGCAATTTGAGAATCTAGATTACTTAGGATTTTTGTCGGAAACATAGCATGATGTTTATTGGCAAAGATTTTTATCAATGCTATTGAATAAAGATATATGTGTTGACCAAATATTTTGTTAATGTGTTCAATCATTATTATAAATTTACTCACAAGCCTTTTTTTTAATTTTCTTATAGCCAATTATTAATTTTACATTGGTGCATAAAGCTGATGAGAACTTTTATGCGTTTGTGATCCATGCTTTTACTCCGTCTAACTCAATTAGAATTCTAACTCAATTAAAATTATAAAGAAAATAATGAACACCATCATTTCTAAGAAGAAAGCAGGAGAGTGATCAAAAGCATAAGGCCATAATCAACGATAAGTCAATTAAGGCCTTTTTAATAAGGGTTAAAATAACTTTTTTGTTATTAGATAGGAGTTGGGAGTAGAAATTGAATGCACTGATCAATTTTGCTTAAAGTTTTGTCAAATGTAGAAGAAAAGGAAGAGAGCGATGATGTTTTTATTGTTGACTTATTTCATTTTGTTGAGGTTAGGGATGATGTGTAAAAGGAGAAAAAGAAGAAATAGGTTGTGAGAAATGTGGAGATAGAGGTAATTTTCCAATTCTTTACTATGATGCATACAAATGAGGAGGTCAAAAATTTGGGGTATTTTTTAGTCATTTACTTGCTAGTATATACATAAAAATGAAACGAAGTTAATACATTATAGGATGTAAAAGAACAAGAAGTATTTAACTGGGGATTAAATGGATCCATAAAAAAAGAGGCACAAGTACATAGAGTAATTTGTCATTAATCCTGGCTGCTTAATTGATGAGGGGCAATTGTCTTCCATAGTCTTTGATGTCAGTATTGGTGATTAATTCCAAAAATAGAGGTAAGAGTAGGTTGTGAAAGCGCTGCTTGTTTTTAACTGTTGAATATACTATCTGCATGGTTAGATTATGTAATGAGAAATATATTACTTTATTGAATGTATGATTTTTTGAATAATTGAATAGATTAATTTTATTTTTAAATTTTTAAGCATATATGCTTTTTCTATTATTTTACAAGGGAATTAATTTAGAATTAATTAAAGATCTGTGAATTAGGTGTCACTGTGTTGGATGATGAATTATTTCTTCAATAATGTTAAGAAATAATCTCTACATGCAACATGACAAAGTGGAAAGTCTCATTCAAGTGGCTTGAAAAAGCCCCTATGTATGCTCTCGGAGAGGAGGAAAAGTTTCTTGATTATGAGTTGATGTGTAACTCATATATGTAAAGATGAACTGGAACGAAGTTTATTGGATGATATGAAAATTNTAGTTCCTTAATTATGAGTTGATGCATAATTCATATATGTAAAGATGAACTGGAACAAACTTTATCGGATGATATGAAAATTTTCACTGCTTTTTTAATCCATAATGTTGTATGATTATTCTTGTAATTCAACATAGATTTACAGGTAAAGATGAGTATTTTATGTCACTTTTTCTCTATGTTAATTGAAGTATTTGGGTTATTTGATAATAGCAATAAGTTTTTTACATTTAAACTACTCGAAAGTGGCTGAGAGCCAGCACATATGAGATTCTCAAGTCATTTGAAGCTTTAAAAAATATATATGATGCATTATCCAATATAGTTTAATGAGAGTATTTTGTTGAATTTTTAATAGATATTATGAAATGTATGTGATAGAAGACATCCAACTAACTATTAAAAAAAAAAAAAGACTTGGAAGTTGTACATATACAATTTTACCAATGCTGTTTGTGTCGACTTACTTTATAAAATATAAATTCATTGATATATTCAAATTCGATTGAATCATCATATAAGCATTTTTTTTTTCAATTCATTTGTATGACACTATTGTAGAAGTATATCCTTTGATTTGATGGTTCCTATCTATATTTGATGTGTTATGGCTGATGGATTGAATATTGATATATCATAGTTGTCAGATTGACTATGATATAGCTAGTGTATTGAACTCAATTTATAAATATTGGTTTACACTATATTGTATCATAGTTATAGTAGCTCTTTGTTGTGGTATAATTGTTGGATTATACTCTATTGTATCTACTGTATAATTCATATTATTATAGATGTGAATGATTAAAATGATCTTATTTACAATGAACTTTAAATAAGTCTTGGCAATTAGATAAGGGGATATTTTGGTTCAAAACTAAATTTTAGGTATATTTCTTCAAAAAAATAAACAAGCATATATTTCTGCATTTGTGGCTTTTATGAGTTATATAAAGTTAAATTGAACCACGCACATACATAGTATATATATGAAGGGAGGCTTATGTCAGCATTTACTTAATTAGTCCATTAAAACATGATTAAATCATTTTTCTATTCATTTGTATAACTTTTACTATAAACATATGTTCTTTCATTAATTATTTCTAATGAAATTTAGTGTGTTATGGTTGGTGGATTGAACTATGATGTATCATAGATATAATGATCTCTCTCTGATGTGATCTAGTTGTTGGATTGAACTCTTATATGTTATAATTCTTGGTTTGTATTATTATATTTATTTTATAATTCGATGTATTATATTTATTCTGATATGTTAATAATGTTATTTTGCGTTTTATTTTATCAACTTATATAGTGTGTAGTGTTAGGGATGTTTATGATTGCACTATTTTGTATTAACTTTACAAACTAATGTGTTAAATTTGTCACAATACCTCTTATTTTATGATCGAACTTATTTGCACATTATCTATTTGAATTATGTTCAAGTCTTGTTTGAATAAAGTATACGGCGGTTAGTCCGGATTTAACTTTGAGATATATATTTTCAAGAAAATAAGCGGCAGCCCCATCGATGAAGATTGAGGAGTTGGGGCTTCTAATTTCTCAATTTTTAATGAATATAATGCAAAATTAAGCCGCAGCCCCATCGATTAAAGATTGAGGAGTTGGGGCTTTTAATTTCTCAATTTTTAATGAATATAATGCAAAAATAAGCCGCAGCCCCATCGATTAAAGATTGAGGAGTTGGGCTTCTAATTTCTCAATTTTTTATGAATATAATGCAAAATATTATCAACTTTATGAGATAAATTTAGTTTAAAATAAATGCAGTAAAAATGCATTTGCCGGCCGGGCATATGCTTGCCATGTAGAGTTGCTCGCTCACTCACAAGTCACGACTGCCACAGCTAAAAATGCCAAAAAAATAAATTAAAAAAAGAAACATATAAATAATAACGGCCGGCATGGCACGTTACCAGCGCTTGACACGTGGCTACGAATAGTTGCTTCTGTTGAAAGTCAGATTGCCTTCCCACAACGACCCCTTCCACCNAACTGCCACAGCTAAAAATGCCAAAAAAATAAAAATAAAAAAATTTAAAAAAAACATATAAAATAATAACGGCCGGCATGGCACGTTACCAGTGCTTGACACGTGGCTACGAATAGTTGCTTCTGTTGAAAGTCAGATTGCCTTCCCACAACGACCCCTTCCACCCTAAACTAATGGATTAATTATAATAATCGCATTTTGAAACATCTTGCGCTAATCAGTAATCACCATTGAAGGAAGAGCAGCAGCAGAAGAGAGTGGAGAGACCGGCTTTCATGCCCAAAGTTTGATCAATCCCCCGCCATATTCCAAATTATAAACATCCTCCGTCATCTGCCTTTGTAATAAATTTTCTCTGCCAAAACAACTATAATTCATAAAAGGGATGGAGAAGAGAAGACCCATCTCCAGAGTGCTGTCCCACCGCTTCCGCCCCGTGGCAGCCACCACCACCACAACCACCATCTGTCCCTCCTCTCCGTCCTCCGGCGGCGACTCCCCTACAAATCCTACATCAACACATGTATCAACCTCCCCTCGTCGACGCAGGAAACCCTTTTCCCAAACCCCAACTAAAGTACTCCGCAAGCAACGCTCCGCCGAAGCCCTCAACATCCGCGGCGGCCTCTGGCCGTCCGCCAAGAACCTACCAGATGCCCCTAACACCGGCGTCATCGCCGCCACGCTCCTAGACCATCTAATCAACGACTGCAAGAACGAAGAAGAAGAGGACGAAGAAGCAGCAGAAAATGGTCGGNTTCCGCCAAGAACCTACCAGATGCCCCTAACACCGGCGTCATCGCCGCCACCCTCCTAGACCATCTAATCAACGACTGCAAGAACGAAGAAGAAGAGGACGAAGAAGCAGCAGAAAATGGTCGGCCTATGGTCGGCGTTGCAACACACGCTGCAAGCACTTTCTCCTCCCGACAGCGCGCCGCCGGCACGGACTCCCCTGCTTTTGAGATTAGCTCGAGCAATCCCCGAAAGGGAAGACGTTCTCGGTCAACATTANATCGGCCTATGGTCGGCGTTGCTACACACGCTGCAAGCACTTTCTCCTCCCGACAGCGCGCCGCGGGCACGGACTCCCCTGCTTTTGAGATTAGCTCGAGCAATCCCCGAAAGGGAAGACGTTCTCGGTCAACATTATCATCATTGAAATCGATCAATAAGAAACAGCCCGGAACGCCTCCCTCACCATCCTCCTCCTCCTCCTCCTCCTCCTTTTCCGGACCCAATGCTCCATCCGCCTCCCGTCTCCCGCAGGACAGCAAGAATAAGCACGCCAGAAGAAGATCAGAAGTTGGCATCGACTTCCCCAGCACCGAGTCCGACGGCAAAGACACCCGGAATTCACGATCGAGAGCTCCCGTCAAGATCGCCGGCAAGCTCATCAGGAAATCGGGTTCCCCAGTTCGGAGGTCCAAATCCCCTGTTATGCGGAATTCGCGATCGCCGCCGGTTCCATATAATTCGCGGTCGCCGGTGTTGAGGCGGCAGAATTCACCACCTGCTAAGGGAATAATCGGTGGAGGGATGGGGAATATAATTAGCATGGGATTGGGGAGCTTGTTCAGGAGAAAATCATTTTCCGGGGCGGGCGTAACAACGAAGTCATCATTGGTGGGAAAGGAAGCGGATGTTAATGGGTTGTCGGGGAGAAAAGGAATGGCGGAGGGTGTTGGTTCACCGACGAGAGGAGGAGTGCCGGCGACAGTGGAATTGCAGCATAAGTTGAGAATGGCGCACAACCAGTTGATGCAGTGGAGGTTTCTCAACGGGAGAATGACTGCGGTTAGCGCAAACAAGTGGACCACGGCTCAGGTAATATTTTTAATTAAATTATGTTTATTTATAATTTATAGTTTATAATTGGTCTCCTCCCTCGACTTCACACGTACCTACGTACGCGCAGAATGCATTGCTGGGCGGATGGATTGGGTTGTCGGAATTGCAAACCGCCGTGACANTAACAAGTGGACCACGGCTCAGGTAATATTTTTAATTAAATTATGTTTATTTATAATTTATAATTTATAATTTATACTTGGTCTCCTCCCTCGACTTCACATGTACCTACGTACGCGCAGAATGCATTGCTGGGCGGATGGATTGGGTTGTCGGAATTGCAAACCGCCGTGACANGAGAGATTATTGCGTGCGGACACCGCATGCATCTCTGCATGCGGTGTTCGATCCTGGCCGTAGATCACNATCTTAAACAATGGGATGTATCGAAATATGCATGTGGATCAGATGAAAGCAGTGGAGAGATGGGGNCGCCGTGACACGGAAGAGGTTGCAGCTGGCCAATCACAAACTAAGCCTTAAGCTCCATACCCTAATTTCTCCTCAGGTTAGTAGACTAGTGCGTTATTAACTTATTATTATTATTATTAGATTTATATGTATATATATCTTAAACAATGGGATGTATCGAAATATGCATGTGGATCAGATGAAAGCAGTGGAGAGATGGGGGAGTTTGGAGAAACATCACTTGGCAGCAATATCCTCAACCAAAGACTGTTTGCATGCGGTTGTGTGCAGGCTACCTCTAACTGACCGTGCCAAGGTTTCCTTCTTANTTATATATATCTTAAACAATGGGATGTATCGAAATATGTATGTGGATCAGATGAAGGCAGTAGAGAGATGGGGGAGTTTGGAGAAACATCACTTGGCAGCAATATCGTCAACCAAAGACTGTTTGCATGCGGTTGTGTGCAGGCTACCTCTAACTGACCGTGCCAAGGTTTCCTTCTTACTTCTTATAATCAAAGAGTATATATATATATATATATATATGTATATATATATATATATATAGAATAAGTGATCCATCAGTAATTATATATGTATAATTATATGCCTAATCAGTTGCCTTTCACCTGCACGCTGCATGCAGGCTGATCCTCAGATACTCGCGATCTTGTTAAGGAAGGTTACAAACTTAATGTCTGCAATAAATGGGAATGTAGCGGCATGCAATACCATGGTATAAATTCTTTTTATTATTATTATTATATGGTGAATAATAAAATAAAAATGCCAGTTGCGTCAATTAATGTAGCTTAAAATATTATTGAACAGGCACAGCAAACGGTTCCTTTGGTANCGGGAATGTAGCGGCATGCAATACCATGGTATAATTTATTTTTATTATTATTATTATATGGTGAAAAATAAAATTAAAATGCCAGTTGCGTCAAATAATGTAGCTTAAAATATTATTGAACAGGCACAGCAAACGGTTCCTTTGGTAACAGAACTTGCGGGGGTGGTCTCAAAAGAGAAGCCGCTGATTGAAGAGTGCTTTGAATTGCTGGAATTGGTCTCTAAATTGCAGGTACAATACAACTGAGCATACATTATCTTCCTCATTCCTCTCAAATGCTGTTCCTGTTTTTCTTCTTCCTCTTCTTTTTGTTTATCACCAACTCTAAGGCTGTTGTTGATATCCACTCATTTGCAGTTTCGAGAGGAAAGCCTGCGGTGTCATCTTATTCAGTTAAAATCCTAGAAATGGAATCAAGTGTGCTTTGGAATCCTTGCTTGAGTAATTTTATAATATATGCCAAATTCAGCCATTTTGAATGGCTTTGTAAATAACCGAATAATAATACAAAAAATACCACACAGGTTTTTGATTGAACAGAACTTACGTGTTCCCGGGTGAATATCAAACTCACCTTTAGTTACTAAAGAGAGAGAGAGGTGCATTTGTTATATGGGCCATAGGAATCTCCTTTTAAGTTACTACACTCAGGAAGGTCAATGTTGTCACTATACCATTGGCGAGTGTCAACTGATTCGTATTTTCGTTTGTAAAGAGCCACTTCTAAGATGCATATGATTTAAACAAGAACGAGAGAGAGTAAAGGATGAATTGGTCGTGCATCAATACTATTGAACTCACGAATTTTTTTTGAAACTCAAAATCAAATCAGGCATGCAAATGTAAACAAATGAAGGGTTGATATGACACAACTGAGTGAGGAGGGTATTGAATGTGCTCAAGCATTTCTATTTATTTCGTTTTGTAAAATTCTACCATTTCAATACTCAACAACTGAATATAGGACAAAAAAATTACCAATAGAATCAAACACACAATCTAATAGTGTATAAATATAAAGGGGCATTTACATAAATACAGCCCAATTCCTATGTAATTACATATACAACACCTAAATTTTCCTTTTGACATTTATACCACCTGAATATTTCATATCACATCAAAAATACCACAATTTTAACTTCAAAAAAAAAAAAAAGTGAAATACAACTTTTCATGTATGTGTAACGTCGTATGGTATGTATGTAAGAAATACAGTTAGGCATTAGATAAGTAAATATATAGGAATTGAGTGGCATGCATGTAAATCTTCCATATATATTTTATCTGAAGTCTTTCAATTATTTATGAAGCTTTCTCAGATTAGGGGTACAAACAAAATGAGAGCTTGAGCCACTTCAGCGATTATTTATCTAGGCTTGTTAGGTATTCAAGCATGGCTTACATTTATTTATTCATATAAATATCCATATATAACATTTGGCTCTATGAATCACCATGCCCCATATATCAATTGTCTTGTTTGTTTTTTCTTGGATCAATCTTCTTTAAATTAATTGTCAAGGCTCTATTAAGCCTTCTACCCTAAACTCTAATATTCAAGAGCAAACTTACCCTGGTGGCTCTATGCAACTAAATAAATTTTTATTGCATGAAATTTAATGATATTAACAGAAAATCATTTGGACCCTTCAGTACACGAACCCCCAACAGTCCCTAAAAACCCTAAAAAACGTAAGGAGTTGCATCACTGACTAGATAAAAGAAAAAAAAAATTAAATGAAGGCAATAGCAAATATTAAGTGAAAATCAGTCTATTATTCTATATAAAGAAATAAAGACTACTGGCATTGCCCTATTGTTCTTAGAACTTAACTCTTTGTAAATAAATGTAAAGTTGTTCCCCAAAGAGATAAGTAAGAAAATCCACTTCTCCATCTACAATCATTTCCATAAAGACAAGGCACCCTTCGATGCATTCTGCCTGAGCGTCAAACAGATGATTCTTAACCAATTAAATTGCACTTTGCGTTGTTTGTCACCATTGATATTAATATGAACCATAAATATCATGTTGTTGGCACAAGTACCTGTTCCATGATCCTGGTCTAAAATTATGAACGAAATCCACAGTTGAATAGCAAGCAAAATATTGGGTCAAGGGAAGCCCAAGACGAGCACAATATAAATCACCGCTCTAATGACCAAATTTGATAATTACATGTTTTGGGCAAGTCAAAGGATGAGATGAGCGTTATCTAAAGTTACATGCACAAATCCATGACTATCCAAACCTCAAATACAGCAATAATTTTATGAGAATAACAATTTTACTATTTTAACTTTCCGTACTCTACCCAGAACTTCAACTTTCTCTATCTAAATGATGTAAGTGCCCCTCCATTACAAGCACACTATAGGAACGGGTGCCAAACAATTGGGAGGTCCCTTATTCACTCTGGACGCTCACTCTATAAAATGAATCCGGCAAATAAAAATTGAAGTGTCTCCATGACAAGCGGCTAACTTAATCTTCATTGGACCACCAAGAAAAATTTTCCTTCAAATAGATAAACCCAACCAGAGTCTCGGTTCTGGCGCTTTCATTGCTTTGAGAGCATCCCTGGCATTAACAATGACAAGTCGTACTCCTTGCCTGATTGTGTGGCAGTTGCAGAAGACGCAGCAGGTGTAGAAAGCCTCACTGCTCCTCCAATGGCCACTCCATTGATTGGTGTACTTGAGTAGTTCATGGAGTACATGCTGCATAGTTTTAAGTGTTCATTAGCATACATGCACACCGACAAAAAACAATACAGGTCTGTAACGATCTCAAAAAGAAGAAAAAGTCGATGTAAACGGAGGTTATCAGCACTAAAATATCTGGTTTTTGGCAACAATACAATATGGGCCTGTAATAAAGTTAAGTAGCTTGCCTGGGTGTAGGAAAAGATCCATAGCTTGCAGGATATGTAGGTTTAATGTTCCCAGTCTGTCGGATAAAGGGAAGAGATTAGGCATTAGTTATGAAAATTTTGAAACAGGTTTGGGCTTTCAAACCAAGTACCTGACTAAAGTTGTTGAGCGCATTTTGCCCAACCGCTGGCACTGTTCCTGGGGCAAAATAACCAAGAGTTGGCCAGCTTTGACTTGGGAGACCCCCACTATATGCATTGCAAACATTGATGCCAGATTGAATGGGATTCAATGGAATCATTGGAGGATTAACACCAGAGTTAGTAGCAGCCATGAGAAGAGCCTGTTGCTGGGAAAGGAATGCAAGCTGCTGTTGATGGATAGCATAGGGCGCAACCATATTGGACTGCAGTGCACCATCAGCACAATTAAGCAAATACAACACGGTAATTCATTTTTTGCCCATGTCTATAAATAATTACAAAAAAATGCAGTGGGCGAATAACTTGCATGAGCAGCTGCAGCAGCCTTTAAGATAAGAGGTACGCGTAACTTTTATACACTGATGATGCTTATAAGACGTTACTAAAAAAAAACATTTCTGCAATCCTAATTGTTCTCTCTTGCCATTGACCGGTCAAATTTTAGTAACTGAATCTAAATCAGATCAGTAATTCAAAGATGTTGCATGATGTGATGAGGTTCAGAGTTTAATAAATTCTTGAGAATTTGAATCCGTCTCCTCCACAAACCTAACGATATTGTCAGAGAACAAAAGTGATTTCGAAGTTCCTAAAACTTGGCTTCATATATATATCTCCAATGAGAATTGCCCTACTTCCTAAAATAAACTCAAAAATTTTGCCAGTTGCCATGTAATAGTTATGATTGGAGAATTTGAAGACCTTAAATCCTACGAGAACTTCCACGAACATGTTGGGATNACCATGTAATAGTTATGATTGGAGAATTTGAAGACCTTAAATCCTACGAGAACTTCCACGAACATGTTGGGATNGCCATGTAATAGTTATGATTGGAGAACTTGAAGACCTTAAATCCTACGAGAACTTCCACGAACATGTTGGAATGGTTTTTAGAAGGATATTTTGGAAAATAATGAAATGCACATTTAAAATATTAATAAAGTGAATGTTTGACCTTTTCAAATAGACCCATTATATCATTCTTCACATTTGCTTGTGATTTCACTGGAGCAACTGTCTGTGTCACAGATAATGAATCTTTAAATGGATCCTCGATTAGAGCAGCAGACTGCATAGTGTTTCCAACAGATTTTGTTGTAATATTTTTCTCTGCGGCTGCCAATAATAGATCGAGCGAGCAGTTAATCAAAATAAGCACAAGACTATAACTATAATAACCAATAGTGCATCAGAAAAGATCATTATGTGCAAGCTAATGNATGTTGGGATGGTTTTTAGAAGGATATTTTGGAAAATAATGAAATGCACATTTAAAATATTAATAAAGTGAATGTTTGACCTTTTCAAATAGACCCATTATATCATTCTTCACATTTGCTTGTGATTTCACTGGAGCAACTGTCTGTGTCACAGATACTGAATCTTTAAATGGATCATCGATTAGAGCAGCAGACTGCATAGTGTTTCCAACAGATTTTGTTGTAATATTATTCTCTGCGGCTGCCAATAATAGATCGAGCGAGCAGTTAATCAAAATAAGCACAAAACTATAACTATAATAACCAATAGTGCATCAGAAAAGATCATTATGTGCAAGCTAATGGATCGAGTGGACTAAAGATCAAGTCCAAAAAGAAAAGCTTAAAGACAGAAAATGACCATGACATGGTAACCTAAAAAGATTAGAAAAATAGTCCCAATTAAGTTATGCAATAATAAATATCCGGGTGACTTACACTGGAACCCTGCCCAAGAATTATCTTCATTTGGTGATGACCCAAACTCGGTTCCCATTGAACTGTCCATAGAGAGCAAATTAAAAAGATCGGTAGCATAATCAATTTTTGGAGGTACTGTAGGTTCAGCTGTTGGGGTAAATTTGGCATGTGAAGAAAATTTAGTGCTGCGTTGGGGATTAACTTGAGTAGATGCAGTTTCAACTCCTAGGTGAGGCATCTCTGCTGGTTGTGGAGTATCAGCCTGAGGCAATGCTGGCTCAGTATTTGGTTCATTGGAAACCTGCTTCAGTTTTAAAAGGTTCAGATGGTATCTCATCCAAAATAGTTATCTGAAACCTTTTGCGAGATAGAAATGGTGTCACTTAAGAACCAAAAGTAAGTAATACTGGTATACCAATGGAAAATGATACAATAAATTGTTAACAGGAAAATCCAATCACTGATCTAAGGTCATCGATGCAATTAAGCTTTGCTATTTTCTCTCTATCCATCAACCATAAAAATAGGAAGACACCAAAGCCCGATCATAAGCTAGGATTTAAAAGACATCAAGATTGTAGAAATGAAATATATCTTTATACTTTCCACCAATGTGAAAAAATGAAGGGGCAAAATCTAAGTAATCAAAACAAAAGGTCTATATTTATTTACCAGAGTTGATTTAACTTTACTTTGAATTCATTGCACAAAAAGTCATGATGAGGAGTATTTATGTCCCTCAAATTCAAATTAACTACTTCAGTGAATTGCATTTGCCTCCCACTCAGTGGGAGAGCCCAGTTGTGATGGTAAAATTGTGCCCCTCTAATTTAACCAATGAATTATGACTCCACATTTTAGGGGAAAAAGTTAATATATTCTATAATGACACCTTTTTTTATTTATTTCTTTATACTTTGATAAGTTTCACAAATTATAATACAACTTTTGTGCAAAGTCCTTAAATATTCAATGTTAATTGTACTGTTATTTTTATAAAAGGACAAACATTATCAATATATTTATGCCAATTATAATGAGTGCTTTAAATAAGCCGTAATTAACAAGCTTTAATCATCAAAAAAATTATAATTCTTCTTTCAAGAACAAGATGCATGTTGTTTATTTTGCACATTAGGCTTTGAATTTCAAAGAACATAAAAATAGTCCTATAACAGACGCAACACGTAGTCCCGCATCAAAAACCCAAAGACCAAATTCAGGGTAATATTTCAATTCAAATTGAATGTAGATCAAGCAATCCAGTAATTATATTTANTATGCATGTTGTTTATTTTGCACATTAGGCTTGAATTTCAAAGAACAACATAAAAATAGTCCTATAACAGGCGCAACACGTAGTCCCGCATCAAAGAACCAAAGACCAAATTCAGGGTAATATTTCAATTCAAATTGAATGTAGATCAAGCAATCCAGTAATTATATTTAATTTAACTTCCTAATTAGAATTATCAATTATTTATCATTTATATAAAAATTATTTCTAAATGCAACAAAATGCAAAATGAATATATCTATGATAGGGTTCGTGTACTTCCAATGGCAGAATAGATTAGAGAGAGTCGTCCTAGATGGTTTGGTCGAGTAGATGTTTTAGATTCAACTTATTTTAAGAAAGGCAGACGTAGACCTAAAAAAACTTGGCATATTGTATAAAAAATAANTGTGTACTTCCAATGGCAGAATAGATTAGAGAGAGCCGTCCTAGATGGTTTGGTCGAGTAGATATTTTAGATTCAACTTATTTTAAGAAAGGCAGAGGTAGACCTAAAAAAATTTGGGCATATTGTATAAAAAATAATCTTAATCTATTATATTTAAATGAAAATATGACACTAAATAGGATGCAATGGAAAAAAAAAAAGATACATGTAGCCGACCCCACTTAGAGGGATAAAGGCATGTTGTTGTATATAAATATTATTACTTTGTTATATTTTCTTCTTTTTAAAATTAGATGTTACGATTTATCTTATCCTGATTTAAATTTAAATTGATTTAAAAGAAACCTAAAAAAAGGAATAGAAATTTAGTATTTTTCATTATCTTATGAATTAAATTGAAATAATCATATTATTCCTCCTAATAGTATCTCTCTTCTCTTCACAAAATGTTGGCCTCTGTGTGTGATCCACAAGTTGATCCGTAAAAAGAGAAAATAACGGTGAAACACACTTTTGCTAGAAATCAAATCAAATAAATCATCTTAGTTATGGTTGCAAATGAGCCAATATGCCTGACAAGTTACTAGTGGTTTGGCTTAATTAGAACTTGCCTTGATAGTTTAATTAACTAATCAAAGAGCTTGACTTTTATAAATATTTACTGGATAAATGAATAAATTTGAACAGCCTGGCATTCAATTTGTTTATGATCATGTACAACGTTTAAGTCATTAATAAGCTTGTTAAAAAATTCAATAAAAGTTCAAGAATATGCTCATTTAAAATTTAATTACACATTTATTTATTAAATGATTATATAAAAGTTATTACTTTCTACATTACATTGTAAAAATGCTTGTTTACTTAGTTATTAATTCAATTAAAATCTCATTTTTAAGCTCAATAAGTTATCTATTAAAAGGCTCAATAAGATTTTTCCAAACAACTAAGAAATTGCTCAACAATGTTGCTCGCTAATAGGCTTGATAAGACTTACTTGATTAACTGATGATCTAAGCTCAAACCAAACTCAAAGAGTCATGTTGTTAAATGAACAGAGATTAATTACTAGTACAAATACTTAAATTGAGCTTGAACGCAAATAGCGTGTTGGCAAATAATCTCAAGCTCAAACAAATTATTGCTCAGCTCGGCTCAATTTATATGCACCCCAAATCATAATGCATCCAGATTAATAAGATGGTTTGAATAGGGCCTCCCATTGAATCAGGAGCTGACTCCGTAATTCCACAGTCCCGCTTGCAGGATATCTGCAAAATTTCCTGCATACACGGGAACCAGTACAAAATCCAGTCCCAGTTAGTCTGAAGCGATCAGAATTTCTGCTGCCAGATATTTGAAGGCTTGCTAAAGTTATTTTTTTTCTATTTTGAAAGGCTAATTTGGGTTTCTTTCTGGTAGGAGAATTCATATTTTGCTATTTCCTGCTTTTTGCAAATTATTGCTTTGTTTTGAGTATTTTAGAGATTGCAATTTCTTATTTCTGCTTTAGAGGTATTCTATTCTTCCTTTTGTAAGTGATGTGCAGGTATTATATTCTCTCGATGTTCGTACTGCAATGTTTCGTAGTCTAGCATACTGTTTTCAGTCGAAACAGCCACCGAAAGTCGCCTATCCCCCTCAAAACAATCTTTATTGCCATATTTTCAGTTCCTTACCATTTTACAACTACCTACCCGCAAAATCCGCTTCCCAAATACCTTCTAGGAACACCATCATTTGATACTAGAGTACATTAAATCCAAAATTTTTAGGAATTTGTCTTACTTGTCCCAAATCCAAAATTCTAAGAAAAAAAAAATTCACACAATCCACCTAGCCCAAGACCAGCCCTAACCTTAACCCTAAATCATATTTTTATTTTTTGTCAAAATTTTCATTGGAAGAATGAGACGGCATATTGCCAAGAAGAAACACGCAACAAGGCGTTCAAGAACTCATTATGGAGGACATGCAACAGAAAATCCTCCAACTGCAACAGAAGTTTGTCGCCTTTAAGAAGAGACAATCCGGTGAGGTCACCCATAGCCATAATGATGACCCTCTAAATCGACGGGAGGAAGTGAATTATTTTCATCAAGAAGTTTATAGTTATTAAGAACCAATACCCAGATGATTTGGCATGGAATATCATTGAAGAAGCAAGAATGTTGAAGTAAAGTTGGATTTACCAAATTTTGACGGTAGAATAGATCTGGATGAATTCATTGAGTAAATCCAAAAAATATAATGAAATTTTGAGTTCAAAGATGTTCCCCATGATAAAATTTAAATTGGCAGCCAACAAGCTCAAGAAAAACTTCCATGTGATGGGAACTTGAAGCATCTTCGCAAACATGAGAGAAAAAGAAAAATCACTACATCATAAAAAATGAAAAAAGAGGTGCAACACAAATACCTACACCCACATTATTGACAGGATATGTTCATAAAATTCTACTATCTATGTTAGAGTGATTCTCCTGTGGAGTACACAGTTTAATTTAAACTCATGCTTAAATGTAAGTTGGTAGAACCAACTAAGCACATAGTAGTGAGGTATCTTGGGAGGACTGAAGTCTTCTATTAGTAATGTGGTGCAGCTTCAGTCATATTGGTCTCTATTCGATGCACAGACTCTAGCTTTGAAGGTGGATAAACATCACCAGGTGACCGCAATTGATAATAAATGAAGTAGCTAGTTCAAGAAGTAAAGATTTGTAGTAAGAAGCTGCAACAGTAACAAGTAGTGATTTTAACTAGTGCTACATGTGGGAAGCCATATCCAGAGAGAATACTGGAGATCATTATCATAGTGAACAAGGTTGATCAATTGCCAAAGGAATGTCTAAGTGACAAGGGGAAAAGATGGTCTTAGAGGCCATGGAAGGACAGTGAATAATATTTTTGAGCAAATATGTGGCCAATACTGGTAAATTAGCTTTGACTTCAGAAGAGGCTAAAGAGCCTTCAAAAGTTGTGAAAGGTATGAATAGAATTTCAATTTTTTTTTTTTTTTGCTAAGGTGATTTTTATTTTATTGCTTCACTCTCTTTTCTAACTGAGTTATTCTTTGATCAGTTGAATTTGAAACTTATTTTACTTTTGTTTTGTGTATTATGTTAATCATAGGTAAAATGTGATACCCCATATTTTTAGATTTAATTAAAATATTAATAATGAATTTAAGTTAAATATAAAGTTGCTATATATATATATATATATATATATATATATATATATATATATATATCATGGCGTCGTCTCTAATCCCGCTCGGCTCAGCTAGGGTTTCGCCCGATGGCAAACCCTGGTAGCAGCTACGTCTTCGCCCGTCTTCGTTGGTCTTCACGCTCGAATCAGTTCGTCTCCCTCGCTTCTTCTCTTGCTATGAGACGCGTCTTCCCATCTCGCGAGCTTTCCTCGCTCTGTCGCTCGTCTGCGAGTCCTTCTCGCGTAGCGGTTCCTCTGTGGCTCTGATCCTCTGAGGCTCTATGGCTCGTCTCACGTTCTCACGTCTTTCCTCTGCGGCTCTCTCTCGCGGGTGCGCTCCTCTGCAGCTCCTCTGCGGCTTCTCTGCGCTCACAACTTCCTCTCTTCTTCCTTTCAAAGCTTTCGATGGCTTCAGACAGATTGTATGCAGCTGCCCTTTCGGGTGTCCGCGCCTCAGACACACCTAAATCGCCATATTTCCCTCCTTTGTTTGAGTGGGCGGAGGACATCAAGAAACCTGTTAGAAAGAATGAGAAGTATGTCATATTTTTTATAGAATCTGAAGGTATTCAACTTACTTCCTCCTGTCGTCTGAATTTGGTTGGGAAATTCTATATGGTCATCCCAAAATGAAGTTCATTCGCAAAGAATTTGAACTTATGCACCTTGTTGGAGAGTGAAAAATTGGACTATTAGATGGGAGGCATATTCTCATTCAAATTAGTAATGAAGATGATTACATGCGCTTATTCGCTATAAGGATAATATGAATTGATAACAAAGCAATGAAGATTTTGAAATGGTCTGCGAAGTTTAACCCACAGACGGAACCGTCAATCATTCTGGTTTGGATTCGCCTCCATGGTCTGAAATTTCATTATTTTTCTTAAAAAGTATAGTATTATATTGTCTTAGCTTATGGAAAGCCACTCAAAATGGACGTTCCTACTTTAATCTATCTCGTCCATCTAAAGCCAGAATACTTGTTCAAATAGACATCACTACACCCACTTCTAAGGAAATCTGGTTGGGCACACAACACTAAGGATGTTGACAGAAGGTAGAGATTGAGCCTTTTCCGCCGTATTGTTCGAACTGTTGTATGTTCGGACACTCCAGTTCTCAATGTCATCATCTGCACCCCCACCTCAGACCAAAAAAACAAATTGCTCTGCTAGAGGCTGTGATTCTATCTCCTCCTGATCGGCTATAAGTTTTTGACACTATTGATCATCAGAAGGATACTCCAAAAGACGTCACTTTCCCCGTAGGCAATATGTCAACCATTCAGTCACCACTTCTAGCTTCCCCGTCTTTGGAACCTCCTATTGTGGGGTAAAAAGAGATTCTCCAGACCCCGTCTGCCTTAGACCATATCACCGATAATACAGGTGGAAATACTTCTATTGTTTCACTACTGTCTCATTAGATCCAGAAAGATGTTAGTATTACTCAGGCTCATGGGGATCATGATGTGCTACGACCTACAACTGTCCGACCACCTTTGAAATCTATTGATCAAATGAGTCAATCATCGGATGAGGAATGACGAGTCTACACATTCAGAATGAAAAAGAAAAATGAAAATTTACTTGGCTCAGGAATCTGATGGATGACACTTTGATTACTACAGGCAATGATACTCAACTTACTAATTTGTTAGTCGGCTCACTTCCGCGAACTAGGGGCAAGAGGACTAAAGTGGGACGTCCCTAGCACCTCTGTGCCCTTTTGTGGCTTTTGGTTTTTTTTTATTTTTTTTTCCTTTATGTGTCTTTGTTTTTTTGAGTTTTGTGTGTTGTTTTGCATGAGTTAGGCTTTCTTTTAGGTCCTCTCGTGCAACATTTCTGTATATTTCTTCCATATTAATATATTTGCCCTTGGGCTTTTATTATATATATATATNAAAGAAAAGAAAGATGTAGATAGATTGCATGAGAGGGCTCAAACATACCACCCTACTCACACGGTAAACACCACATGCAAATAATTCCAAAAAAAAGGAAAATTCAGAAAAATACATGAGAGCTCAAAAAACCAAAAGTGTCAAAACACGTAGTATCAGGTGGCTAGAAAGCGACCCAATTTTGCCCTGCCTCTGCCTCTAGTTAGAGGAAAAGAGCCAGCTAACAAATTAGTAAGATGAGTGTCATTTTCAGTAGTAACCAATGTATCATCCAATAAGTTCATGAGCTCGAGTCGGCCTCCATTTTTCTTCTTACTTCAGGAATAGACCTGTCATTCCTCATCTGAAGACTGGCTCACATGATCAGTGGATTGGTCTAAAGTGTGTCAGACATTTGTAGGTTGTTGAACATTGGAAGCAATTACTTGTTGTATCAGCTGATCTTTTATTGGATCAAATGAGCATTCTCATGTGTCTTGACATGTAATTGAGTCTTCTTCAATAACAATGAGTGGTATAGACACATTTGGATCAACACTTATAGTATGGAGAGATGCTTCACGGGACTCCAAAGTACCATTCTCCAAACCAACAACTGGAATAGAGTGTTCAAAAGCAGGAGCATCCAGGGGTAAAATGACTTGGGTATGATGTTCTTCATCAAGAACAGCATCAGTCAGATGAGCAGAGACGTCCACCCCTAATTCAGTATGAATAAATTTTTGAACAGGTTGTTGATCTTTAGCAATATTTGCTTTTAGATAAGGATGCAATCGATAGCAAATAGTAGAACTGTGACCAAACATACTACAATGTGAGTAATAAAAAGGATGTGGTTCTATTTCAACCTTTTGTCAATATCTGTTGTGAGTAGTTCCAGTCCAAATCTCATCCAGAGCTAGTTGGATGATATCTCTCTCAATTAACACACAAGCCAGAGAGGGTCTGGTGACAGCAAGCATAGGACCACCAACTTTGAGAGGCTTACCGTAAGCAGTTGCTAAAAAGTAGAGAATTTCCAAGTTAAACAGGTGTAGTTTTAACCCCGGAAACTTTATCCAAATAGAAATGATAAGGAACTCCGCTTTTGGATCAAAATTGACAGTCTATTCCAGGATTTTCATAAAACGGTTGTCAATCTTGATTACCTTACGAAAAAAAATACAAGTGTAATCCGCATTGTGAGATAATTGCGTAAGTATGTGTCAATCGTCAAGTAAGTCAATATTCCAACTACCCAATAGCTTCATAGTATCAAAATTTTTCCGAATGATCTCAAGTTTTAGGTGACCATAAAGGAATTTTCTCACTATAACAAAATGTCATGAAGACGCAAGAGTACTGGTTTCAACCTCAGAGAGAAAAAGAGTAGGTTTCCCATATTTTTACCAACTTTTTTTAATGAAAGTGTGATTAGCACCGCTTTCAAGAGCCTCGTGGAAGGATTGTGAAACATTGCAGGACTTACCGATACTGAAACCAGACTCTGAACCTGAAAGAGGGGCACGAGCAGAATTACAAAAGTCGTCGGCAAGGGCAATGACATAGGAACGGAGCATCGAGACCATCTTCACAGGCAAAATGACCACTAGAGCAACTTGGTGAGCCACGTCAATCTGCAAGGCAACGCGAGCAGACTTCGGGCGAGTCAAACTGCGAGAAGAAACCATCTGTCGGGTGCAAGCAGACAGGCGCGTTGTCGGTTAAGAGACGACGTACGAACAAGAAGATGTTGTCGTCGTCTTCGGGAAAGGGAGCCTTCAAACGTCATCGGGGAGAAACGACTTGCGAGTGATCACCGTCGACTGAGAGAAAAGACCTGCGAACATACGTGAAATCGTCGTCATGGGAGATGACGAAGAAAAAGAGTGAAGCCGATAGTTTCAACGTCGGGAATCGCCATCAGACAAAACCCTATCAGAGCCCGCTGTCGACGTCATTAAAAGCCCAAAGACTGATATATTAAAGATAAAGATATCGATAGGTTTATATGGGTGAACCTAAACACCCAACCCACACGGTACAACACACATAAAAAAATGTAAAAGATTGGTACATATAGAAATAAAAAGAAACCCAAAAATCACCCGGGCACTGAAAAGGTGTGGGTCATCCCAATCTAGTCTTGCCTTTGGCTCTAGTTCTCGGTAGAGATCCAGCTAGCAGATTGGTAACGTGCTGACCATTAGCCGTAGTAACCAAAGTATCATCCATAAGGCTCCCGAGCTCTACTAGATCTCCATTCTTCTTCTTCTTCCTGGAAGTGTAAACCTATCATTCCTCTTGCGAAGAATCCGCCTGATGGGGTAGAGATGAAGCAGAAGGATTACCAACAGTAGTACCCACAATAGGTTCTACAATATGTGAAGTATGAGTTATCGCTACACCGGTTACTACTTGAAGAATTGGAGTTGCGAGGCTCTCTTGATTATCAGTCTGAACACTATCATTTATAGGTAATAGTCCATCAGAATTGTTTTGTATGAAGTTTGTAGATGTCAGCATCACATCACTCGCAGTAACAGTAACAACAGTGTCATGGGAGGGCTCCTCAGGTGCAACAGACATCTTTTGTTTGGTAGTATCCTCCTCAGGTGGAACTAAAATGTCCACAGCAGTGGGGTTAAGCCCATCCTTATTCACTTGAACCTTAGATTTCAAATTAGGATGAAATTTGTGGCATTTAGCAATGATATGATCAAACATCTTACAGTGGGTACAATATGGGGGTTTGTGTTTCATGAAGATTTGTTGCCAATAACCATTATGGGTTATGCACAGCCAGACTTCAGTAACATCAGGTAAAGTAATATCCATTTTCACAAGTATTCTGGCCACCGATGGTCTAATTAGGTTGAAAGTGGGCAGATCTAGTTTCAAAGGATCCCCAAGGATGACCCCAATAGAATAGAGAACCTGATGGGGAAAAAAATGCAGCTTGAGACCAGTTAAACTAAACCATACCGCTACAGTGGGAGTTTCATGATTTGGGTCGAAATTAGGAGAGCACTTGAGTAACTTCATTGGTTTGCCTTCGATATTAAGATATTCCTTAGGGAAAATTTCCGTGTAGTCTTCAGCCACAGTTAGTTGGATCAACACGTCTCTTATCCATGAGTCTCAGTTTTCACTTGCCTACTAGCTTAAGATCATCAACACTCTTTATGATAACCTCCATAGGAGGGTGTCCCCACTAAAATTTTTCAATAAGAGCAAACTTGAATTTTTCTGTCATGATAGAAATTTCTGATTCAGAAAAAAAGATTGTTTCTTTTTCACCTTTCCTGCTTCCCTTTTTAATAAAAAGACAATCATCTGTAGTCTCACGAGATTCCTTATAACTTGAGGGAAATCCCACTGCAGACTACTCCTGGAGGTTACCCTAAACCCTAAAAGGAGACTTTGTCCGGCTCAACCAAACAAGGAGGCGCCACCAGAGCAAAGGAGACTTTGTCCGGCTCAACCAAACAAGGAGGCGCCACCAGAGCAAAGAGAGTTGTCGTAGTTAAGCTACAACGAGTTGCTGCTGCAGGAACAGTGAGAAGCTTCACGAGCAGATGCAAACGCGAAGCAAACTCGTTTTGCTAAATAATTATAATTTATTCAATAATTTAAATATTAATGATCATAAAGAGGTGTATTTAAATTAAAATTCTTTATAAAAAAAATTAAGTACTAAATTTTATTTCTCAATATAATTCATTTAAATATCTTATATATAAAGTGAGGACCATGAATCAATAATAGTATATTCATTGGAACCGACTATTTGTTGATTCCTTATAATCTAAGTTAGAGGGGAGAGAAAGGTATATAGAGAGCAAAATCGAGAGGGAGACAAAGATAGTAAGAGAGATAAAGGGGTTGAGCGGAAGTGAGAGAAGCTAGTCTACGACCGAGTAGTATAAAATTCACCAAACAGTAGCTCTGACCAGCTCCTTGAAGAAAACATCCACCTATCCTGCTACCCTACAGGACTATTTTTTTATTCCCTATAATCCGAGTGAGGGGAAAGAATGACATACAAAGAGCGAAATTGAGAGGGAGACGGGGATAGCGAGAGAAATAAAAAGGGAAACCGAAAGTGAGCGAAGCTGAAGTGCCTTCGTCGACTTGAGGGCAAAAGAAAAATCACTACTTGATCAAAAATGAAAAGAGGGATGCAGAGCAAATACATTCCCTCACATTATCGACGGGATGTTCATAAAATTATATCATCTACATCAGAGAGATTCTTTTGTGGAGTACACAGTTGAATTTGATCAACTTGCATTGAAATGTGAGTTGTTGGAACCAGATGAACACATAATAGAAAGGTATATTAGAGGACTGAGGTTGTTTATAAGTACCCTGAGAATGTTCTTGAACATAAGAGAGCTGTGAAATTGGTTATTATTAGAATATTCATTAATGGCTACTTTTAGCCATTATTAATTCATATTTATTATGAATTATTAGTTTGTATTCTTTTTTTTTCCTTTTCTACTATATCCTATTATTATTTCTTTCCTTTCGAATAGATCCTGTCATGGGTATTTATACCCTTTTTTACATCAATAAGATTTACCCTGGTTCTATTCTAACATGATAACATACCCATGGTCCTAACATGGTTGTTGTCGGGCCTCTCCTTGCCGTCGGCGGGCCAGTCCAGATCCCTTGTCCTAAGCCGACTAGGCCTGCTTCAGGTAGTCAGCTTTAGGGTCTGCCGAAGCAGCCCAAACCTTATCTTCCTTGATTCCCCAGCCACTAGATCACCTCCCAATTGTTTGATGATCATCCAGAGCCTCTATTCTGATTACCTGGAGCACTTTTCAGCCGTCAGAAACCCTGCCTAACTGACCGGCCTCCCTCCCTGTTTGTCGAAGCCCCTCTTGAAACCTTCTTCAAGCCGGCCAGGTCCAGCGGGGACCCTTCCAGAGGTCGTATTCCTCCAACAGTCGAGACTTACAATATCTCGACAACCTAACATCTCGTTTGGCTCAATTGGAGTCACAACGAACTCTTTCAGCACTGAACCGTCATCAAAAGATGTTCTTTATTCTACCAAAAGATCAATTCCAACATACATTCCTCTACAGACCAAAGGACAGGAAAACAACATGAACTTCTTAATCAAAACCTATAAACTAAACGGGAACAACTTTCTCTAATTGTCCCAATTTGTGTCCTTGTTCACCAAAAGGCGTGAGGAATTTGGTCATCTCATTACTGTGATTCGTGAACCTCCAAAGGCTGACCAAGCATATAGAGCTCGAGAAGTAGAGAATTCCATGGTCATGTCGTGGTTAATCTACTTCATAGAGACTTCGATCGATCATATATGCTATTTCCTTCCGCATGTGCCCTATGGACGTCAGTCCATGATACCTACTTAGATGTAAGAAATTCCAGCCAACTCTATGAGGTATCTAAGAAAATCCATGAGACAAAAAAAAATGATCGAGGGACCGTGACCCAGTACTATAATGATCTAGTTACATTATGGATGGAATGCGACTTGAATTATGATTACCCTTGGGAATCTCCGGCCGACCTATCTTTTCTAGAAAATTGTAAAATAACCGCATGTTCCAATTTCTAATATGTCTCAGCAAAGATCTTCACAAAGTGCGGGGTCGTATCCTTGGACGAGATCCTCTTCCTTCTACTCACGTTGCTTTCACTGAGATCGTCGTGAAGAGAACCAGACTTGTCATGCTTAGTGCTTCCACTTCATCTGCCGATTATCTGTCTTGGTCTATAATGGTGCTCAACCTCGAGCCGGTCACCACACTTGTGATTACTGTCACATACCCAACCATGCTCATGATAAATGTTGGAAGCTCCACGGGAAATCTACATCCAAACCATTGGTCAAATGTTCTGTTGTCAAGGGTATCGCTACAGCTTCTATATCTGATACAATACAATTGGCATCTACCCGGAACAATATGGAAACCTCCAATTCTCTTAGAAGTCAAATGGAGCACTTAATCAAGTTAATTTGATCTAGTTAGCTCCCTTCCGACCGGTCGACTTCCCATGTTCATGGATCATTGATTCAGCTGCCACAAGCACATGCCTAGAAGCTCTCAAGCCATCTCAACATACTATCCTTGCTCAGAGAAAGATACTGTTAAAATTGTTGATGGGTCCTAAATTTATATTGCTAGTAAAGGGTCTGTTATCTTAACAACAGGTCTAACTCCATAACCTATGTTACATATACCTTTATCTGTCAGTAAGCTAATATATGACATTGATTTTTTTGTTCATTTTTCCTCTGATGTCTGTCATTCAGGATCATCGTTCAAAGAGGATGATTGAAACTACTAAGCAGGTTGACAACACTTAACTTAGTTTTATGCTTCTCTTTTAAAGGCCAACATTCTATGTCATAGAGCATTGCAGATCTCACCATCTTACAAAATTTTCTTTTCCATCTAAGTGGTACTTTTCTATCCCACAATAGGACCGAAGCATTCCTCCACTTCAACAAACCAACTTGAATTCTACTAATAACATCCAAATCTATATCAACATCACTTTGAACAATATACCCGAGATAACCAAATTGTTCACATTTTTTAATGATTTGATCACCCATAGTTACAACGCTGTTACTAGAGCTACTACTAAATTAGATTCCATGTATTCAGGTTTAGTTCTACTAAAACGAAGACCTTTATACTCCAATGTAGACCTCCATAATTCAAGTTTTTTCCTGAGCTCTTTCGCTAGTCTTATTCACATGAAGGATATCATCAACAAAAAGCATACACCAAGGTACATCCTTCTATAAATGTCCAATAAGAGCATACATAACTAAAGCAAAAAAGATATGGGCTTAAATTTGATCTCTGATATAATCCAACTAAAATTAAAAAACATTTGGTCAATCATCCTTCTGTTCAAGCACAAATAGCAGTTCTAGTATACATAGCTTCAATGGCTTGAATATAATTCATATCAACACCTTTCTTTTCTAGAATCTCCAAATGATATCTCTTGGAATCTTATCGTAAGCTTTTTCTAAATCAATCAAAGTCATACGTAGATCCTTCTTATTCTCTCTGTACTTCTCCATTAAACCTCTCAATAAATTATAGCTTCCATAATAAACCTGCCTAGCATAAATCCAAATTGATTATGAGAAATCTTTGTAATATTTCTTAACCTATGCTCGATTAACTCTCCCATAATTTTAAAGTATGACACATCAACTTAATTCCTCTATAATTTACACACTTGTGCATCCCCTTTAATATTAAAAATGTGGACCAAATTCCTCCACTCCTTAGGCATCATTTTAATTTTTAAAATAATATTAAAGAGTTTAATAGGTCAAGAAACTCTTAAATTTCTTAAATATTCACGCACTTAAATTAAGATAGCATCAGGCCGTGTAGACTTTCTATCATTGGTTTTCTTTAAAGTCTCCTCAACTTATTTTTTACTAATGTGATGGTGGAAATGAAATATTTTATTATTATTAATGATATTAAGATCACTAAGATCGAACGTATTTTCAGAGACTTCATGGAAAACTTTATTAAAATAACTCGCCCACCTTTATTGAATATTATTTTATAAGAAAAGCATTTTCTAATTCTCATCTTTAATACACTTGAGTCAAATCTTTACTTATCTTTTCTCTTTGTTTGGCTAGTTTATACATATATTTTCACCCTCTTTAGTATTTAATCTATTATAAAAATCGCTAAAAAAAGAATTTTTAGCATCATAGATTAATCTCATAGACTCCCTATGAGTCATTTTATATTTTTCCTAGTTCTCTAAGCTTTTACATTTAAAACAATTTTTATAACACAAGTTATTATATTTTTTTTCTTTTCTTGCACATTATTATTCCACCAATAATTATTTTTATTTATGGAAACTTTTCCTTTTTACAATACTTAAATAAAAATCTATCACTAAAAGCTTTAATGAAAAATCACATAATTCATTTGCAATCGTTTGTCGATGGCAACAAATAAAATACTGACCCAAACTCACAAAAATAAAATGTCATCAATTATACTCCTAAATTCACACTTAAACAATCTCATGCCAAGAAGGACATGACCAGAGTCCTCTATCTAAGTGATTTTGCCACCAAATAGCACCACAAAGAAACAATTATGACCAAACCTTTTGACCAAATGCTTTGCCGCCAAATGGCACTATCACAGTCACAATTGTAACCCATATGTTCTCTAATAGCAACTACTCTTTTGAGTGTTCGATCAATATCTGTAGCTTAAAAGACACGAAATATTTTGTGTACGCTAAGATTGAGTTAGAATAATCCCCTTAGACAAACAACCACCCCAAGTCTACAAGATTCTCTTGGACAAAGCAAAACATACAAGGTTCCTTCTGTCATACTTGGTTGACTAGCTTTTCTAAGTAGACCAAAGACCATAACAACCCGGAATAATAGAATCATGAGATTTTGATTGGGTTTGTCATTGTTTCCCTCACCATTCGCTTTAAGCTAATAGAGATAATTTAATAACTTTAAAATTTAAACTTGTTGCTCATACATGCAAGTGAATACCTAGCATCCAATGATAAGTCTTTATTGAAAGTATTCTCCTGTTATCGAAAGAAGTAATTAAAAACAGGGGTTTGCACCTATGGAAAACCTCGAACCCCAAATGTTAAAGTAAAATGAAGGCAAAATCACTTGGCAATGTCTTATCCACTATCTCATATACCTTATCAAAATTTGACCTGAAACTTAACACAAACTCTCGACGAGAATCCAGGGAGTCGAATTTTGGAAGCCCACACATACAAAATAAATACAACACATCATGATTGCGACAAAAAAAAGATTCAATCATGGCCAATTTCACACCATAGACTGTTATTTTATTCAAAGCGATGAATTTATCAAAGATGTATGCTCCACCTAGAACATCGCAAAATGGAAATGATAATAATCTACTTGAAATGCCTTGAAAATATCTTTCATTCACATAACAAATTATAATAATACATCTGTAGCATTGAAATTATCAATAGATGACTTCCCTATTGATTAGCCAGATCACAATGAGGACTTTGAACTCATGCAAATTCAAGTCGAAGTACTACAATTTCATTCACAAAATTGATGGTAATGATCCATTCAGAGCACCAAAATTATTAATGAATGGACCTATTATTAAACACGAACAAGATGATAAGAAACAAATTGGACGTCACATAGAAACCTCTTTCGATTGGTTTTGTGATAGCTTATTGAGAGATAGAGATAGAAATCTGGTCAAATCTGCTTCTAGAGGCATAAAAGATTGGAATTATAACCTTTCTTTGTCAGCAAGAAAACTCTCTCAAAAATATTCATATGTATCAAATGAATTTAATTTTTTGGAAGAGAAGATTTGAAATCTGGAAGTTTTGATTTTAAAAGATGGGCCCTCTCTAGCCATAATATGCAGTGACCATGACTATCATAAGGATATTTGAAGATTTGTATCTTGTCATTCTGAACATTTCCGGCTCTGGTTGTTTCTTGAAAGGATCAAAATAATGATTTCCATATGACTTGAATTAATTTAGAAATTGGTTTCAATGCAAACTATATTAACTCCATTATGTGTACGTAAAGAATCGAGTCAGTAGATTGAACTCATTATTACATTTTGCAAGAATTACATAGTGATGTTTGTAACATGCTTTATTTTAAGTGATGTCTGTAAACATGCCTTGTTTTAAGTGATGTTTGTAAGCATCTCTGTAATCATAAAAAGATGTGGGTTCAATTTTGATTGTTCATATAATCTTATTGTGATTATATTTTTTTGGTAAATCTGCAACTAATTCTACTAGAAATCGATCTCAATCATAATTTTAAGGTTTTAATAATTTCAACTTGAAAAAAAGTACAAATAGTCTCCGGATTATTTGCATGAGACTATTCTAGTCTATGTTCAATTTAGTCCCTTTACTTCTCAAATATGATAAAAAATAGACCTACATTGAATTACTTTGGATCAGATTTGGTGAGTGAAAAGACCATTTTAGATTAAACTTGAGAAGTCGAGAGACTAAATATGATAAAAAATAGACCTACATAGAATTACTTTGGATCAGATTTGGTGAGTGAAAAGACCATTTTAGATTAGACGTGAGAAGTCGAGAGATTAAATTAGCATCAGAAAATTTAGGATTACATGCTCCTCACCTCCGACCCTTCCAAATAGTAGGCCACTTTGATCCATTTTTCTCTAGTTCCAACATACTTTCATGCATATTTACTACTAAAAGTGCAACAAAGCTAGTATCATGCTTGTAGACAACATATCTTATCAACATCAGAACTTGAAGGTCAACTACATAAAACTGCAGCTAAATCAGTCATATTAATATCTCATCAAGATCAAAACAAAAAGATTGATTACATAAAACGGCAACTAAATAGGCTATATTACTTGGATTCTAGAGATAGAAAACCAAATCACTGTGAGCTAAGCGTGGAAGAATTGCAAGTTTAGATGCATGTGTTTTAAAGCAGAAAAAGATAAAACAGATTTAAGAAAATATTTGGCGTAATTTTAAAATAAGGAAAATGAAATAAAATGATTTAGGTATGAATAGTAGCGAACATATCCAGTAAAGCTATCGGGTAGAATTACTATGAAAGGAATAGGTAGAGAACAGATAACACCACTAAAATCCATCTTAAGGATTGACTTAAACTAAATTTAGCACCTTATAGCACTCAAAATGTAAAATTGGAGATAATGGATTTATGAAGTTGACCCCAAATAGTCAAGACTAGGTAAATACAAAATGAGAAATACAAGCTATAAACTAAATCGTAATTAAATAAGCAAGCCACCATGGCCTAATAGTTAAGNAATTTAGGTATGAATAGTAACGAGTAAAAGACATATCCAGTAAAGCTAGGGTAGAATTACTATGAAAGGAATAGGTAGAGAACAGATAACACCGCTAAAATCCATGCTTAAGGAATGACTTAAACTAAATTTAGCACCTTATAGCACTCAAAATGTAAAATTGGAGATAATGGATTTATGAAGTTGACAAAATGAGAAATACAAGCTATAAACTAAATCGTAATTAAATAAGCAAGCCACCATGGCCTAATAGTTAAGAGCTGTGTCTTTCAACCAAGAGGTCATGAGTTCGACGTCTTGCATATGCGATATGTGTGTGTTTGTGTGAGGGTGTGAAAAGAAAAAAAAAAAAAACTAAATTGAGCTGTAGATATCAAGCTGAGTATAATGCAACATAAACCGATAAAGTTTTACTTTATATTACATAAGTCAATGAAATCAATAAGTAAGTTAGAATTATAATATATTAATNTGACGTCTTGCATATGCGATATGTGTGTGTTTGTGTGTGGGTGTGAAAAAAAAAAAAAAAACTAAATTGAGCTGTAGATATCAAGCTGAGTATAATGCAACATAAGCCGATAAAGTTTTACTTTATATTACATAAGTCAATGAAATCAATAAGTAAGTTAGAATTATAATATATTAATNTATAAAAATCACTAAAAGAAGAATTTTTAGCATCATAGATTAATCTCATAGACTCCCTGTGGGTCATTTTATATTTTTCCTAGTTTTCTAAGCTTTTACATTTAAACCAATTTTTATAACACAAGTTATTATATTTTTTTCTTTTCTTACACATTATTNGCTCCTCCATTGACCCCAAACTATTACTATTCCTATGCTCACTTCTACCTACAGATTTCTCAATGGATTCGTAGTTTCGTTCTTCAGGTGCCTTTGAAGATATAATGGCTCCATTCTTTGGTATCCATCTTTTGTCATCGTATCTATTCAAAGTTATGAAACAAATTAACAATATTTACAGGAAACTCATTCAAATGATAGTTTTAAAGGATTGACACAATATATGTTACAAATACCTACTTTGCTCGAATAAAATTTTCAATTCCAACCCTATCATAATTTGGAGGAAGTTCTGCTTCCCAATAACTATTTGACTTCTCATTTCCCATGGCTGTTAAAAATGACGAAGATGACTGAGGTTAAAGCAAACCTAATAAAGCGCTTGTTTAAGAGCTAAGGCAGCAAATCATTTACATTGGATAAAGGCAACCTGTTCTGGAAGCCACGTATCTAGTGTAGCAGACCTCACCTACAATGACCAAGAACAAACTTAGGAGGAGTGGAAAACTGAACAAGAACATTTGCCAAGTCTGGATCCTTTAGCAAAGTGCTTAATGTAAATAATCAACCATGGTTAACTGAATTAGGTATGACATTTGACCTTTGAGATGTGAACTCCCAAGCTTCTATGTACTCCAGAGCATTGCATGCAAATAAAGATGCCCAAGTTTACACTTGCCCATCGTGGACCCCTGCAATAGTTTGTACCAACGACGAAATCAAATTTTACATTTCAATAAAACAAATAAAAGTGAACACAAAATCATCTCAGGGAATAATAAGCTTATGTTCAGAAACAGAACCATGTGCCTTCATAAATAGGTACAGAAATACATTTCTCTCAATGCATAAGTCAGAACCTGATAAGTATCCCTTCTTTCACTTCATCTCTTTCTTGCCCCGCTCATCCCTTCAAACACCCACCCAACAACATCACCAACCCCCCAGACGACGCAACAACAAACCTCCCC